>QEOT01004261.1:871-44183 GCA_003123785.1 Pterocarya stenoptera
ACCACTAGAATTTGGAAATAAACACCCTAAACTATTGAGTTTTTTGTAATCCTGATTAAGATACGCTTTCAAAATTAGTGAAAAACAGAACATGTACCAATCCTAGGAATTTTATCTAAATCAAAAATACAAATTGTTAAAATATAAAGCATCAGGAAACCAAAATTTAATTTCACATAAATGTGGTAAACAAAGTTGTATAGTTCATCAATATTAAGGAGGAAGCAACCGCTATACCATATATGGAGATAACATTTCAAAAAATAAAGTTTGGGGATTTAATATGGAAAAAATAAATAGACAAAAAGGGGAGCCCTCAAAACAGAGCAGACTGATGATTCTGGAGCAGCCAAGTTGCTTGCTCCCTCAAATTAGCAAACTCAGCAGGTGTGAGACTATACATATGCATCTAGATGACAAAAACGACTCATCATCCATGTCGTTTTCTGCGGGCCAATTGGGATAATCTTCCAACATCTTGTATCTCCCAGATTATTTGAGCTGTTGAGTCCCTGTGCTTTTTTAATTGATATGTTTCCCCTCTGAGTCAGATTTACATACTAATATGGGATTAATAGTAATATGTGTTATCCTTGTGATTGGGAACATCCTTGCAAAGAATTGAACGGACTTCCATGATAGATCTAGGCGGCTCTAGGTCTTTCTCTTGAACTGCATTTCCCAGTAGCTGCTGCATTTGTGAGGCAAAGGTATCATCCAAAATCTGCAAGGCATTGAAAATGCCAAATATGAGAAGGGAAAGTACNTTTCTCTTGAACTGCATTTCCCAGTAGCTGCTGCATTTGTGAGGCAAAGGTATCATCCAAAATCTGCGAGGCATTGAAAATGCCAAATATGAGAAGGGAAAGTAGAGGAAGTACGTAGAATGGAACAAAAAGAAATGGAAAACCTCTGTGCTACCTGTCATGACATCACAAACAAAACCTAAACTTTTCGCATTCTAGAACCAACTTTTTAATAAACTAAGTTACTAGCAAACTCAGGCAGGGACCGGTAGTGATGAAGCTAAAATCATTGGTTTGAAGTTGCAATGCTATTACTTACAGTAACTGCAATCCGTGAACCTTTATACCATGACCTGTTCTCTTTCCTGTTCTCCAAGAAACTTAGAACATCCTGTGACAGGAAATACAACATAATATGCAGAGAAGATTATCTTCGAGTTTGAATCTGGAATGTAGTCCGTTACTAAGGTACGGGTGCAATGAATTTACCTGCCCCAGCCGGTCCCAGTAACCTCGACAGAGTGAAATGAAAACATGAGTCTCAAAGATGGTATGGAGGTGATTTATTGTATTTGTCAACTGCTCTTTAAGTGGCTGCATTCTACCCCGTACATCAGATTCCACCACGGTCTCTTTTGAATCTTGAAGAATCTTTTTCAGTTTTGTAGCATTCTGTAACTTTGCCTAACACAACAAAAAGAAAGAAGCAAATCAAGCACACTTGACAGAAATCCTTGCCTATTTTAAAATTTCATACAAATTTCATGATAGAAATCATTTGTTTAGGCCAGAATTTCATTAACTGTTTCATAAGAAATACATTTCATCTCAATTCTACACCTAGCAAATCGCTTAAAATCCAAACAAAAAACGTGGAATTTCTGGATGATACCCACATTCTCTGCAAGTTTCTCCACAACTGCTTGCAGATAATTTCTGAATTTGGCTCTCAGCATTACTGTTACTTCACTAAGACGCTCTCCAGGAACTGAGTTTCCACCATTAGGGATGCAAGAACCCCATGACTTGAACTGAGCTTCTAACTTTGGGCGCAAGATATCGAGCAACCTCTTCATGGAATTCAGTACAATTCCCAGCTGAAAAGCAACACCAGATTCAAACCAAAAGAAATACACTCGAAAAGGAACATTACACATTTGAGAAGTTACAACTGACCTCGTCAGGAACAGTATAGGGGCAAACAGAACGTTTGGCAAGTTTCTGAACGTACTTCAGGCCAAATTTCTTGGGTGCCATATGCTCCTTCAACGGTGATAAGACATCTGCATATTGCTTGTCTAAAGCTTCCACTATAGCCTTTTCAATATCGGCAATAGCCTTATGGGGAAAATAGTCCAAAATACAAAATCCAATAAGTACAATGTCTATATTTTTTAGATTTTTTTTTTAACATATTGAACGACAATACAATCATGCTTTCAACTTCTACTTCTAGTTCTACAAAAAGGCAACAGGCAATTGGCACCTATACCCCACGCCACAAAAAGAGAGAGAGAGAGAGAGAGAGAGAGAGAGAGAGAGAGAGAGAGAGAAAGAGTCTACACATGCCCTTAACCTTGTTTTCTTTATATAAGTCAACATCAAGAAGCAAGGCTGAGGGCCGGTTACTGGTGTTTTGACAATGGTCAGCAAAATATAATACATAAAATTAAATTAAAGTTATAACTCAACCAGATCTTATAATTTAGAGAAAACATCACATTAGATTATACAAAGAAACTTATAAAGAAAAAGGNAGAGTGAAATGAAAACATGAGTCTCAAAGATGGTATGGAGGTGATTTATTGTATTTGTCAACTGCTCTTTAAGTGGCTGCATTCTACCCCGTACATCAGATTCCACCACGGTCTCTTTTGAATCTTGAAGAATCTTTTTCAGTTTTGTAGCATTCTGTAACTTTGCCTAACACAACAAAAAGAAAGAAGCAAATCAAGCACACTTGACAGAAATCCTTGCCTATTTTAAAATTTCATACAAATTTCATGATAGAAATCATTTGTTTAGGCCAGAATTTCATTAACTGTTTCATAAGAAATACATTTCATCTCAATTCTACACCTAGCAAATCGCTTAAAATCCAAACAAAAAACGTGGAATTTCTGGATGATACCCACATTCTCTGCAAGTTTCTCCACAACTGCTTGCAGATAATTTCTGAATTTGGCTCTCAGCATTACTGTTACTTCACTAAGACGCTCTCCAGGAACTGAGTTTCCACCATTAGGGATGCAAGAACCCCATGACTTGAACTGAGCTTCTAACTTTGGGCGCAAGATATCGAGCAACCTCTTCATGGAATTCAGTACAATTCCCAGCTGAAAAGCAACACCAGATTCAAACCAAAAGAAATACACTCGAAAAGGAACATTACACATTTGAGAAGTTACAACTGACCTCGTCAGGAACAGTATAGGGGCAAACAGAACGTTTGGCAAGTTTCTGAACGTACTTCAGGCCAAATTTCTTGGGTGCCATATGCTCCTTCAACGGTGATAAGACATCTGCATATTGCTTGTCTAAAGCTTCCACTATAGCCTTTTCAATATCGGCAATAGCCTTATGGGGAAAATAGTCCAAAATACAAAATCCAATAAGAACAGTGTCTATATTTTTTAGATTTTTTTTTTAACATATTGAACGACAATACAATCATGCTTTCAACTTCTACTTCTAGTTCTACAAAAAGGCAACAGGCAATTGGCACCTATACCCCACGCCACAAAAAGAGAGAGAGAGAGAGAAAGAGTCTACACATGCCCTTAACCTTGTTTTCTTTATATAAGTCAACATCAAGAAGCAAGGCTGAGGGCCGGTTACTGGTGTTTAGACAATGGTCAGCAAAATATAATACATAAAATTAAATTAAAGTTATAACTCAACCAGATCTTATAATTTAGAGAAAACATCACATTAGATTATACAAAGAAACTTATAAAGAAAAAGGTTATACAAAGAAAACTTACCTGTAAAAAAATTATATAAAGAAAATGATGGTGATATCAGAGATACCAAATAAGAAAATAAAGATTGAGAGACGAGAAAGACAACTGGACATACATTCTCCAAGCCAAAAACATATTCCGGCCATCGGCATATGATGATCTCATAGTCGCTTAATGTTTCTCTCAGTCGGTCATACATGTCATCAACAAAAGGAGTAGTAGAATGTTGGGTCCTCACTCCCGACCATTTTACCTGCAAGTACATAATTCTCAGTCAACCGTTACATGTGGAGATTATAACTTGTCATGTGCAATAACATTTAAGATTGAAGAATTTTCAAAAGAATCAACTCTCAAAATAGGCCTCCAACTGACATATTTCCCCTCCGAAGAAGATATATCAAAATTATTCTAGTTCCACACAACTTAGCAAAAACACCAAAAAAGATTCGGCAAACATAAGAAAAGAATAGCCTGTAGTAATACCACTGTTTAATAAATGTACCTTATCTAATTTGCATGACTCAAGCAATGATAACCGTTTATCTTGTATCCACACCAAAATATATAAGTGGAACAATTCTTTTGCATCAACTCCACCTTTGACAGGGCTGCGAAAAAGCATATAATTGTGTTAGAGCGATGCAAAGTAAGAATTACTCTGAGAATAAAAGTTTCCCCCTACTCTTTCTGTGCCAGAATTATAATGCAGAAGAAATAACAATACCTGATGTTCCAGCTGGCAACATCCCTTTGAAAATCTGCTGTAGCAATAACAAGTTCTGCCACAGGAGGTGAAGGGCCCGTGGGGGGGCAAGCAATGAGGAAAGCACGCAGTCTGTTGCAAAGCTCTGTGCTGTAGATGGATGAAGACAGTTTTGGAAGGTCTATAAAACTGCACAAAAGAAATTCAAAATATTAGAGTTCTATTTGTTTGACATGAGCTTAGCAGACAAACCACTAAGTAAGAACCCCAAGTAGATAAGCAACATGAAAATTAAGAACAAGCATGTAATACTTTTTTTTTTATAAGTAAAAACTATATATCAATAGGAGTAACCAAGTACACTGGACGTATACAAGAAAACACCTAGCCCATACAAGAGAGCCCCTAATGACCCAAAAATCCCATGAAACCTACCCAAAATACACCAAGCGCGAATTGGAATGTAACACACCTCCCCAACCCCAGCCCCTTGTTTCCGTAAAAATAATCCTCCTTTTAGTCTTCCATCGACTTGAGCTACCTCCCTTAACATCGTAGTTGATTGCCCATAAAAGACGTTTTAACTCCCTGCTTTTCTTAAAATGTGATTTGGTTTTAAGCGCGTGACTCGCCTCAATTGCAATGTGTAGAGCTTTAAATTGGTCTTCATATTCTCCGTGTTTTCCATATGAAAGCCCCAGGATTTACTGAAGCCTGTTAACTTTATTCAGAACCCAATCCGATGGTGAACCCCCTATATCGTTTAATAGAGGAAGAGAAACCAAGGGAACGACACTATCCCCAACCCCAGCCCCTTGTTTCCGTAAAAATAATCCTCCCTTTAGTCTTCCATCGACTTGAGCTACCTCCCTTAACATCGTAGTTGATTGCCCATAAAAGACGTTTTAACTCCCTGCTTTTCTTAAAATGTGTTTTGGTTTTAAGCGCGTGACTCGCCTCAATTGCAATGTGTAGAGCTCTAAATTGGTCTTCATATTCTCCGTGTTTTCCATATGAAAGCCCCAGGATTTACTGAAGCCTGTTAACTTTATTCAGAATCCAATCCGATGGTGAACCCGCTATATCGTTTAACAGAGGAAAAGAAACCAAGGGAACGACATTATCCCCAACCACAGTACCCAACTGCACTCTCGATTCGAAACCTTCCCCCACATGCAAGCATGTGATACTATGAACTTAAGGATGATTCCCCAGCCAAGAGGTGTTCCCAAATCATATTAATCAACATATTCTACCACATTCAAAACTCTCTACGACATAAAAATAAAAGAGAACTAAGGGTCTACTATATGTATGTATCATATTTGATAAGTAATCGAAGATTTTATTAAGAAATGCAAAAATAGCATAGTGCAAGTACACAGGTAGTATATGAGGGGCTTATATAATACATTAAATGCAATAAAGTGGATAATGTTTATTTTTAACATCAGAAGTTAAGAAATGAGGAAAATTTATATGTCAAGTTGTTTGCCCTCTTCAATGGAGGTTTCATGTTGTTGATGATCTCAAAATGTTCTAGTTAAGATTTCCAGAATTTTTAATTTTTACTTCAAACCAAACATCTTTAAATACCAAAGATTTTTCTATTTCTCACTAAAAAATCATCTATTAATTTGCCTAAGTCTCCATGAAAAACCTAAATAATTTTCAACACAAAAACCTCAAAAAACCAACTCATAAAAATCTATTCAAATAACTTTTTCACTTCCACAAACCACCATACAAAATACATCTCAATTTTTATTTTATTTTTATCTAAACAACTTCCCATCCTACATAGCCAATTTCACAAAACCTAATACAAAATGCGTCTCAAGATTTTTTTCAATAATTCTAAAAAATTAAAGAAACTTTCAGTTACCGAACATCACCCTAAAGACAATAAAGGTCAAACTTTCCAACAACTCTAGACAATGAAATATCCCTTTTATTACATTAGCACATGATTGCAAATTAGAGATGTTTTCATTTCAACCATATGCACTCTATTATTAGGTTAGGAGATGATGGAGAGGGTAAGATGTGGTGGGTCCCATCTAAAAGAAGGAAGTTTGAGGTCATAATTTTTGTTACGCTTACAAGCACTCCCTTAACTTGGAAAGGTTGTTGGGAGAACACATGTCGCTCGAGGGTGGCCTACAAGATTGGAGAAAATCCTTACTATAGATAAGTTCAGAAGGAGGGGACTTTTAGTAATGGATTGGTGTTGAATGTGTATGTGGGGGAATGAACTGGTCATTTGTTGCTGCATTGTGTTGCTAGGAAATTATGGACCTCAAGGCTCCATCGTTTTGGTGTTGATTGGGTGATGCCTCTCAGGGTTGTAGAGTTGTTACCTTGTTGGCATGTTGAAGTTGTCAAAATGTTGTTCATTACAGCGAGGAACCTTGATGTATGGTTCCATTATGCCTCAAGGAGTAGTGGTGCGTGTGGAATGAACATAATGCTAGGAATTTTGAAGATTGTGAGAGAACGGCATATGATCTTAGGTCTATAATGCTTAAAACTCTTTTTGTCTGGATGTAGGATCAGAATTGTCCTGGCCTTTCCAGCTATCCCCTTTTTATACACACCTCTTTGTTTCCTCACTTTGTATGCCTAGTTGGGTGCTTTCTTTTGTATACACCCTTTGACTTGGGCTGCACCCCCTATGCACGTTTGAATAAAATTGACTTTGTTTTATCAAAAAAAAAAAAAAGAAAAAAGATAAAGAACTATAAATTACTGAGTATTCAGATGACAGCTTGAAACATACCTAGGAAGTATATCTTGATTATGGATCTCAATATCAGTAAAAATCTCATTCCTAATGTTCATGCACAGTGATATCATCTTCTGGTAAGCAGTAGACATAGTAACACTGTCCATCAAACCCCCTTCACCGTTGTTGGCAACATATTCATCTGTTTCAGTCAAAAGCCTTCTTGATCTCTTCTTTGCTGCAACCTGGGGAGACACTAACTTCGATTAAAACAGATACATGTACAACTCAATCAAGCATCAGAACAAAAAATGTTTCACTCTCAGACCTGGAAATAATGGCATAACATTGTTTGAGCCTCGGGAGATAGGATGTCGTGAAGAAGTGTATATAATTTAACACCTGGTTCCAGCACAGGTGCTGCAAGCCCAGTTGCAGGCTTGAAAACCTCCATGATACCCGAGGCCAAGGATTCATCCAATGATTTGTAGTTCTCAAAAACTAATGCGAGTATCTGTTCAATTTGGTCCTTAGTTTCTCCTAAGATTCGATTCTGATGAAACAACCAGAATTTATGCAAATTTGTGTTAGAAGATATCAGAATCCAGCAAAGTACTATAAACAAAAAAATACCAGTATAATACAAAAGCAACTAGAAGAAAGATAAAATGTAACCAACACAATACAATAACAAGAACCATATAAGAACATTACGAAACAATTTTTACATTATTCAAGCTGGAAAATTAGATTTGCACCTCTTGATGACTCAATGTGTTCTTGCTGTGGCCTTTCATAACAACAGGCATTAACAAGTCATGCACCAATGTGAGACAGTCAGCTGTTGGTGTAGCAACATCCATGACATAAGAAAGGTACCTATTGATATCGCAGATTGAAACATCAACCAACGTAAACAGCCTAAGAAGAAAAGCAGGTTGGATAACTTATTATATTAGACAACCTAGTGATTTCAGTAGCTAGAAGCAATTAGCATTAACATCCAATTACCTCAGCTTGGTGTATACATCAGAAACCCCGTAGTATGAGGCAAACTCTGTTGAGAGCCATTTCCATGGACCGTGCAACAATAGGTTTCTTTGTTGAAAATTCTGAACCTTCATAGCAACCTCTAAAACTAGATCATATGCGACTGTTTCTGCAACAGAGCCACACTGGGACCAAAGGAGAAACATATATTATCATTAAGCAATTCATAAGCCATGACATAAAACGAATAATCCATGTTCCCACTTTCATTTTTTTTTTCTTTTTGGTTTAGTACAGGGGGTGGGCTGTATTTTTAATTAAAAGTAATCTTTGAAGTTCTTTTTTTTTTCAAAAAAAAAAAAAATCAACAACTTTTAGCATAACAATCTGTAATAATCATATAAGAGGGTACCCCCATCAGATTCTCTAGATAAAGACGCAACAGAAAAATTGAGACCAATACTACAGCCCCTTGCTAACGCCCCAAATTGTTGCAATAATAGATCAAAAGGTCATATCTAACTATATAAGTAGGACTTATCAAAAAAAAAAAAAAACAACAAATCTAACCATATAAGTAGGATGTCTCACATCCTAATCTTTCAATCATCTGCTATATTGGGAACACGGCGATGATTAGAAATTATAATAAAAATCATTTAAGTATTTGGGGTGCATCAGATAAACAAATCTCACTATTATTGAAATATGAAACTACTGCTTATAAGTAACTCTTGATGTGGCTAATACATCTGAAGATACTACAGTATAGAGTCACTAACCTTTGGATGACTGTTATCATCTGAACTAGTTGAGTAGTTTATATACAGCTGTATCTTGCCAACAACTTCATGTTCTGGCTCACAATAAACAGACCACCAGCGTAGCCTGTCAGCCTGCAGTCAACTTTAATATCAGCATTCTACCAGAACAAAATCTATGCTTAAAGCTAATTGAAGGGCCAAGAAATATTACTGGATCATCAGCAATAGTAGCCACTTGAACAAGGACACGGCCAAACTGCTTCCCCTTGGAATCTTGGACTTCTAGTAGTAGTTCATCTCCAATACTATCTGGAAAGCTGTAGGGTTGTGTCATTTTCAAGCAATCTTTTGTTTTGATAAGTATATTCTCAAACAAATTTAGAAATACATACAATAAATAGGGGAAGAGAACATACAAGACATGGGTATCACTGGATCCAGGTTGCATTCGAATTGCATCATCATCAGGTGAACTTTTCAGCCTTAACAGACAAGAGTATGTTTCTGATGACATTTGCAAGTGAAGAGGAAAAACCTTTAAGCTTAGGATTGAGAACAAAAAGTACAGAGAATTGAGCAGGTAAAATATTGTAGGGTGCTATGAGCATAAGGTCTGAACATCACATCAAGGCAAATAAGTCATCGCAGCTCCAATCGCAAATGGCTTGCAGCAATTTGGAGATGCAGAGCAAAATTGTCATTGATCTTGTTTAGTCCAGCCAGATGGGGGAAATCAGAGCATGCGATTTTTTGTATGGTCCTAAGTTCTTACATTGTGGTATCTTAACATTGATATGCCTATATGGTTTGCAACTTTTGTGTACCTTGCACAGCTTCATATGACGAGGGGCTGTTGCGTAGGGTAGTTACACCATTTTTGAGGAGTCCAGACACCTGTTTTATATACCGTGTACTGGCATGCACATATGCCAAGCTCTGACGTGAAAATGAGCCATTTGCAGGAAGACGTGGCGCAACACGAATCTTTCTTACAGCTTGCCATCCAGAAGAGATTGTCGACTGCAAACTAGAACAGTGACATTGAACGGACTCCAGTCTGATTGCTGGTGGCCTAAAAGACGAGATACTACAGCCAGTAGGTGGGTCCAAGGCCATTTTCACTTTACGCACTGCACAATCAGTATGATGTTAGGATAGTCCCCTTACTAAGCACTTGAACAATGAGAATGCCAGAGCTTAGGTTAAAAACCAACCTTGCACCCTCATCTTGCCAATAATTTTCTTAGGCTTTGGAGCAACCCCCTCACTGACAAGCTCTGAAGTGTGCTTCACTAATAGTTCATCTTCTGATTGTAATAGCACTTTCCGTAATCTGCAAATATATTATATTATAATAAGCATAAAACGTCCAAAAGAACCAAGAAATGCTGTATGTAAGGAGGTATCCACGCATAAAGTTTTCCCAATCTGCATAACATCAAGGATCTTTGAATGGGAAGGAAAAAACAAATATGGTACTGATGTGTGAGATGCAACAAATATATTTGTTATTGCTTCAAGCCTTCACCCAATAACATATTTTATTGGGTGAAGCAGCTAAATATTAGCTTTATTGAATTCCCAAAACCCTGAAGTTCAAATTCTAACTTCAGTGAGTTATAGTTCTTAATTTGAAAACCTTATCCATCTATTGGCTATAAAATACACAGATTTCTATGGAGTATTCCTACATTAATTTACTTCTAGAGTGACTTAAATTTTTAACCTGCCGCTTATCAGAAACAATTGCCAGATAGTTTTCAAATCTGGCTAAAGCAAGACATTAGCTAATTAGAATAGGACAGCACCTTTTGCCTACTTACTTTGATCCAGTGATTTTAAATACGTACTTTCTGAAGGACAGAGTACTGACTTATAACATAAGAATAATCTAGACAGGCTTTGTTGCATTTCTGAGGAGTAAATAACAAATTCCCAACTATGTCTAGATAGTTAATGCAAAAATTTTATTAAAAGTGCAGAGAGGTGCACCCTAAGTGCATAGAAGTATTCAAAAGTAATAACTTTTTTTTTTTTTAATGCCGGGAAACCTCTCCGAGGCAAGGCCCTTCGGACCCACCCCTGCAGAGTAAACCACGGTCTCATGCACCACACCCTCAAAAGTAATAACTATTCTAGATTAATCATATCAGTAATGTTTTTATACTAATGGAATTATGTAAACCTAAAAATAGCTGGCCACAAGCAAGTAGTGGTTAAGATTTTGAGGTACGTTAAATTATATTACTAATCCGCCAATAAGAAAATGCAATTAACTTGGTGCAATTAGATGCAAGAAAAACCATGATGCAGAAGACGGCTGGAGCCAATTAACTTCGTGCATAAGAATGAATAGAAATTCCAAATATAGTTCCTAATGTGATGAAACTGCAAAGCAAGATTCTTTTTGTTTGCAAGAAACATATACGATATGGCTTATCACATATAATTAAGATATAATATTCCATCTCCTCTCTATCACATAAATTCCTCCAGCATCTATGGGTATGTATGGTTCTGAAAATTTGAGAATTTTGAGAATTGTTTTTAGATGCATTGTTTTTGGGTTTTGGAAAAGAGAGAAAATTTTGACTAATTTTTAAAAAATAATTTTGGTATTCGAGTTTGTGAAAGTGGATAGGTAGAGTTGAAAAGTTGTTTGAAGATAATTTTTTAAAAGAGTATTTTTGTTTTTGAGTTTGTAAAAGTGGTTGCATTGATTTTTGTGTTTGGGTATGATTGGATGAAAATTTGAAATATATATATTTTAGATTTAAAGATGTGGTTTGATTTGAAAAAAGAATGGAAAAATTATGTGTAATCAAACAAGGCCTATACCTTCTGACCTCACATTCTCTCTGTAATTCCCTAAGTGTTACTTCCGGTTCCAAAACCACAAGATAGAACAACAACATTAAAAAAAAAAGCAGCATGAATCTATAGCATTATAGATGGACAACAGGAAGAAGAGGTTGAACCCACCCAAAAGCATCACGTAATAGAGCACATTCACTTTCCAAGAACATCGGAGCTTCCATGCACTCCATTGCCCATGCATGAAGACAAACTCGCACGCATGCATCATACGCAATCACAGCATGCCATGGTCCTAGAGCACTGGATTTGATTTACAAATCAAATAAGAACAATAATGAAACAATTGATTTAGCACCAAAAGAGTTTTGCTACTTGCAAGCCTAGTCTGTTAATATGCTGCTTGTTACGGGACCCATTATAGTTATAAAAAGGTTAAACACCAATACTTTTTTTTTTATCATTGTGGGACCCACTTGAGTAGCGTGTTAAGTGTGTGAAAAAGCAGGCTTGCAAATAGTTTTTTCCCACCAAAACCATCTATAATTGCAGTGTTGGATAGACATACCTTGCATGAAATGTTGGGAGGCGAGCTGGATATAAACTTGAAGATGCACCTTCTTCAGAAGTGGCTGTAGTTCTATTGAAACATAACATAAAAAAATGATTATATTTTCCAAATTTATGACAAAAACTCGAGTGTTCATGTGCTAAACAACAGAAAGTGTAATATGCATATGGCTTTTGCCAAAAAAAAAAAAACCCTATGACGATCACACAAACCTTACAAATTTCTCAGGATTCCTATTTCCAGAATCATTCTCCAGCTTGGCACTGGATGTGGTTTTTAATGCATTTCGATCATTTTTGGTTGATACTGGACTCCTCTCAGTACCTTGATTAATTTCTTGAGCAGAACCACAAATAGGTGGTGCACTGGGAACATCATCATCGTCATCGGAGAACTTTTCATTCTGCAGGTTTCTCGATCAAAGACAATAAATAAGATTCACTTAACGGTAAGAATGCAAATGCCAAACATGCCAAGAACACATATTAACAACATATTTTCCATATATATCATAGTAGTGCTAATAAAGGAAACAATTAAACTTCTGAACTTTCTTATCCCAGTTCATGGGAGTAACATTCCAGTATAAATTCATGTCATAATATAGAAAACCTTGGAAATACATGAGTTATTGATAGGTAAATATGGTACAAACATCAATATAGTAAAAGAGGGTAAATTGCTTTGTGGTCCACCCCAGCATTGCTTGAAAGAGTCAAAAGCAATACCTCACTAGACACACTCAACAATCCCCCCCCCCCCTCCCCGGTTGACCAGCAAATCAAATTGGTAGGCATACAGTACCCTAAATTGGAAATATTGCTTGCATGGAAAATCAGCAGGCGTCATCAGACCATCAGTCCTGGTTATCATCACTGGTTTACAATAGTCAAAAGGCACAATCCAGGTACACAAAATGTAAGAAAATCAATTTTGAACAATGTCAGAAAATTAATTTTGATCAATGGCGAAAGAGCTCTAGCTCAAATACCAGTCAAATTCCTTGGCCATTGAAAAAAAAACACCCAATTGTAGTACTAGGTGTTTGGAAAACAAGCAGATCATTTGGTAATTTTGAATATGCCTGAAATTGCTGCAAGCTTATAATCTATTTCTACATTAATATTTGATGCCGACAAAGACAACTTATGGGAGAAAAGGTTCCAATTAACTTTTGCAGTTATAGTTCTCAATCCTGCAGTGAAGTTTTGGGTGCCACAATGCCCAGTGAGAGTGCTCAATGTTTCAACACATTTATATGAGAACAAATACACCCACACCCACACACACACACACACTCACATATTCCAATTATCTAACTAGCATAACCAACATAAGGAATAAGCAATTGATGGAAACTGATAAGGAAAAAGATTTAAGATCTCGGCTACATCTATATCTAAAATAGGAATACATTGGGCTGCTATTCTCGGAATTTAGGCAAAATCCACATGTTAGGTATAATCCAACGCAAAAGAAAAATAAAATTGATAAGTAATTGAAACCAATCGCAAAAGAAAAGGCTGAAAAGTACACTTGAATTGTTACAAACCTTCCTGGTTGCACTTTCCACAGTCACCCGTGATGGCACGCTTGAAGCATATCCCTCAGAAACGTAAGCTCTAGTGTGAGGCACAGCACCATTGATACTTCCCACTTGGGTAGTTGAAAATTCTGAGCTAGCAGCAGAATCCGATGACTCATCCTCCGTAGAGCCATACTTCCCAACCGGGTACCTTCCATTTCCTCTCATTCTCTCCGCCACATGCCCTTGTCTCCCTACCACTGTTTCCATTGACGAACTGACATCAGAGTACCTATAATCACTAGCATGGAGCGGCGGCCTCTGCTCTGGGTTCCCGTATCTATGAGCAGTAGTACCATTGGGAACCCTTTCGTCTTGTGGCGACGATTCTAGGGAATATCGGCCCTCGTAAACCTCCTCCTCTGAACCAGTGCTCATATCATTGTCAGAATTAGACTCACTCTCGTCTACATCACCCAGTATAGCTGTAGACACAGGAATGGCATTTGAGGGCAAATGCCCGCTTCTAAACTTTGCTGGAGGGGGCAGTCCAAATCCCCTGCCGCCACCAATGCGAATGTTGGTAATGGGATCTATCCGAGGTCTCAGATTGGAATTGGAGAATGGGACTTCTTTCTGATGAGAAACAGAGGCCAGAAATTCAAAGTTTTTTTTTTTTTAATTATGACTTGGGAAAAACATATGATACAACCAACTAAAACATGCCCAGATCACAACAGAGAATGAAGAAGCAAAACTTACTAAGAAAACTAAAGAGAAGCATTCACAGAAAAGGGAAAAGAGGAAAAAAAGAAAGAAAGTGGGAATTGAGTTAGTGAAGCTGACCTCTGTAACCCATCGACGCCCATTTTTATCAAGACCCTCCGTGAACATGATTGCTAAGACTCTGTCTTCGCTTCGTCACCTCACCTGCGCCCAAAATCAAATCTTAACTACCTTTTACACCAAACAAAAGATAAATTTTATACAAAAAAAGACTAAACAAAGAACTCAGATGCGACAAGTACGAAGATTACAGTCCTCAAAACAACGAGGAACTCACATAAGAATCGAACTTATCGGTCGGAGCTCAACAAAGAGTAATGTCAAGAGAAAGAAAAAGATTTAACAAGAGGGTGCGAGATTTGAGAAATCGAAATGGTTTTGTTGCTTGGCCCAAAAGCTTTCCCTGCTCGGCTGTGAGAGAAAGTCACACAAAGCTCTCTGCAAATCTAGGTGGATTGTGTTATTCTCACTCCATTGTTTCCTCTTTTGTTTTGTTTTATTTTTGTAGTACTTGTTTTATTTTTGGGGGTAGATTCCCGTTACCAAATTCAAATTATAATCTCACTAGGACTTTGGACCCAGAAGATTTTCCCATCTAAAACCCCGTCGTATTACCCACAAAATCACTAAAACGTCGCCGTTCGTTCAGAAAAAATAAAGAAAAAGAAACGGAAATTCTAAACAAGGGGACATAAAAGCGGCACGTAAAGGCCGAAAACAAAAAGAGTAACGGGTAGTTGACATGCAAATAGAAGCTCCGTTCCGTTCAATTCATTTAAAATGGTTGAAACAAGTCGAACGTTGCAGTGGGGACACACCTTTTTACTCTAAATTCCCGCCTACACGACACTCGAAAAAAGAAAAACCTCAACAGTCACATGGAGTAGTGGGTCCCACTTGGCCCATACTTCTCGTGCTGGTCGTCGTTTCCATGGTTGTTTGTTTGTTTGTTACACCTATTCTGCCTAAATTGCTAAGCTAACTCAGCAGACAGACGGACAATTTTATTTCATGACATGATGACGGCCGAGAATCATTTCATATTGTTAATAATTATATATATATATATATATTATAATAGCAAGGAGTCAAGGACGTTTTAACTTGAAAACATTTGATTTGAACATTCCATCCACAATTATTACTTTTATTATTTTGATAAGTAGTAGGGGTGAAAATCGACAGCATCGGCACAATTTTTAGATAAAACCGATACCAACCAACATTTGAGAAAATAGGGGAGCAACCAACCGTAACCGGTCGATAGGGAAGAGAAAACCAATCAAGACGATTCTATTGCAGTTCTCGGTCAACGTCGATATCCCTAGCGGCGAGATTCTACTAAGAGAATAATGAGAGAGAGAGAGCTGCATAATAAATCAGGAAGAAGAGGCTGGAAAAGAAGAAGACCAAATCTCAAAACAACGCCGTTCCACGTAAGTTTAAGTGGAACGATATCGTTTCATATAATTTTTTTTCTTATATTCTTAATAAAACGATGATGTTTGGTTTAATACCAAACGACGTCGTTTCCATTACTTATTGTAATACTTATTTGTTGTAAAACTAGTGGAACAACGTCGTTTCAGCAGTTCGGTCTAGTTTCAAACCGGGACTGAATTGCTGAACGTTGGTTTCTTCAAATTTCCACTGCAAGCCAATCTGTTCTCCACCTGCTCTTGATGCGGCCGGTCGGTTAGCGTTGGTGGCGGCCGGTTAGTTCGCATCGCTTTCTGTACAATCCTAAAAAGCAGTGTTATTTAAAAAAATTTACTCCATGTACCATTCACATGGCATAATTTAATTTATAAAATTACAAATTTATAATTGAAATTTATTTTTTCAAATCAAATTATATCACATTAATAGTGTGTGGTATAGAGACTTTCAAATAAAATTATTATTCAAAATAATAATATTATTTTATAAATTATTTTACAAAAATACCTCTAATTTCGAACAGAGTTGTGTATCATTTTTCTTAGATTAGAGATGATAAATACTTGAATTACGCTAATTCAATATCATAAATATTGAAAGATTATAATTCAGAATCTTTAGATTATAACAAAATATTTGAATAAAAAAGGCTTTTGATGGTGAGTCCGAAACCGAAGGCAAACGAAAGAATCAAACATGGTTAAACAGTGCTCCCGTTTCGAATTGGCCGGCGGACTTGTCATATGCAGTCAGCCACGGTAACTCAGCTAAGTAATTGTCAAACAAGCAGGGGAAAATAGACAAATTGTCAATTACCCAGAGCAGAACAGAACAGCTAAAGATTGACAGTCACTCTTATCGAAGTGGCTGTGTTCTTCAAATAATGTTCCGCAATTTGGTCTACATCTTCAGCATTCTCTGCTCAAGAAGTCCAATATTCTTGGCCCACACAAGAAAATGATAGGCCAGCATAAAAGCGTGGACTATTGGCCCTGTTACAATGAGTGCAAGAAGTTGGAATCAGCATTCCCACAACTTGAGTCCACTAATGCCAAAATTCTTAGATTTTGAACCAGGCCGGTGTTAGAATAAATTATATGAGATGATTTTAGATAAGTTAAATAAAATATTATTAGAATAATATTTTTAATATTATTATTATTTAAAAATTTAAAAAATTTCAATTATTTATTATATTTTATATGAAAATTTAAAAAAATTATAATCATGAAATGAAATGAGATGAATTGAAAATATTTCTGTATCACGGGCCTTAATATTATTTCTGAATTATTTAAACAAAAGTCCTCACTTTCAATAAAGTGGTGCAATACAACAATAACAAAACTACAGTAAAGTTGGGATATTCGAACACAAGTATAATATATTTAACATTGTTTTTCATCCGTGAATCAAGCATACAACTCATCAGCGTTGCACTCCCTTAGGAAAACTTTGATGCTCCGTGGCGAACCACAACTGCCTTCAGTGATAAGTGCTCTATCATTTGCAGCCATTTCTTGTAGATCATTTCGATCTGAGAAAGACGAACAAAGAAAATGTGTCAGCGAAGCCTTTAGTTGTTTATGAGAGATTTCCTGAAAAGGGAATACAAGGTAGCGCATTTACATCTTCGGGAGCATGGCAACGTTCAGCAACTTCATCCAGAGTCAGCGGTTCCACAGGCACTTTGCAACTGAAAACAGAGAAACATGTTGACGGTAATCAGTAACAATTCTCCAAATTATGCCACTTTCATCAGTCATATATTCACAAGTAAAATGAACATAACATTTTAGAGACGCACCAGAGGACTCCAGGGTTTTGATTGTAAGCTTGTAATACTTTAATCTTTTCATAAATGCCAATATACAGCAGCATGGGCCTTAAGAGTACCATCGTCACATTATACTTTTTGCCCTCAAAAGATTGATATTGTTCAACCAAAAGGGATTGCTAAAAATGAAAGATTTTGGCATAAAAAGCTGCTCCACCCTTTTTGTCTTCAAGCAATCTTTCTAATTTGAAGAGTGGTGTAACGACCCGACTCAATATTATTAGGGATAATTGCAAATATCTTATGCGGTTCGATAATTGAATTATTTTTTTTCGGTTAAAATTTTATGGATGAAGTAGGATTAAAATTTTTAAGGTGAGATATATTTTAAGATAGTAATCTAAATAGTGTTTATTATTTCTTCCCCTATTCCGTACGTTTATTCTTAGACTTCCCGTTTGAATAAAATTCTAGATAAAACCATTTTTGGTAAACTCGGCGAATTGGATCCTATCACCTTTCACGCCTCAAAACGTTTTGCTATTGTGTTCCATTTAAGAATCCTAAACCATACCAAATCCTATATTACCCACGGCTCCACTCCCATGCACATGCATGCCTCTCCCTTTCCTTTCTCTAGGGTTTTTATATTCAATCCCCCATATATATGCGAGTCTCAACCATCCCTCATGCATGATGTAACCCAGGGTTGCCATTGCCCTCTTCTCATGACCTCGGCCAGTCATACTCCCCAGAGCATCCACCAATCCTTTAGCAGCCGCAAACGACCAACGACGTTAGACCTCGCCAGCAGCATAGTTGCACGATCACACCATCACAAAAAAACAAACCCATGCCTGTGTGATATCAGTCGAATGGAAACCGCCCAGCCTCCATCTCCCTAAGCCACCAGACCCACGAAATTGCACTCTCGGCCTCCTTGCAGCCCACAACCTTCGTTTCGTCCTGTAACCTCGCCACCCAAAGCAAAACCAACCAGTACTAGCCTTCATCGGAAGCAACACGACCTATAGATAACTACTGAAACAAGCCAAAACTGCTATGTTTTTTTGCACCGAAAAACAGAGCACCGATTCTTCCCATGCACTGCAATCCCTAAAGCCACCTCAGCTCGTCCACCGAAAACTGCCAAGATTCCTTCCCCACGACGGATCCTCCAGCACCACCACAACACCTCTATAGCAGGCCAAACCGAGAGCCACGATCCACTCCTCGCAACAGCTCCTTCACGCCACCGTTACTCGCCAGAAAATATTCTCCATCATCGGATGTAGACCACGAACCACCCCTCCCACTTCCAGTCGCTGCTGATCCCCACATGTTGATCACGGTCAGCCTCGACCCTTTTGCCCCTCACGTAAGTCCCAACTCGAAAGCATGCAACCCGTAGAATAAATTTTAGGTTGGTTAGTTAATTACAAAAATGCCCCTGCTCTTTAAGATTTACAGTTTGAGAAATAATTTAGTTTTGAGAGATTTTAGGTTTAGAAAATAGAGGATATTTTTAGTAGTTTAGGTTTTAAATAAAATTACATGTTTAATTAGAAATTTATGCAAATTACGTATTTATTTTTATAGGTAACCGATTACGTGTTGAAAATAATGGTTTAGAGCTGCAAGGTAAGTAGCATGATCATACCCTTATATGTATTTACGGTAAACGGCATGTCTTTTATAAAAATATTATGCATGTATGCCCTCCATTGGAAGCCCTTTTTACTTACCCAAGACATGATAAAATTATGAAAATCCATAATTTTATATAAAGAATTATGCATCAAAGTTATTTATGAAAATCCATGATTTTATACAAAGAATTATGCATCAAGTTATTAATGAAAATTCATGATTTTATGAAATGAGTTATGCATCAAAATAAATTAGGAAAAGTCATGCATGATTTTATGTGAAGATTTATGCATTAAAGTATTTATGAAAAATTATGATTTTATGTGAGAAGTCATGCATCACGACATGTTATGAAAGAATGTGATTTCATTTGAAATCTATGATATGATATGACAAGATATGACAAGTATGTATGTGATTTCTTTTGAAATCTATGATATGACAAGTATGTAAGGATGATTATGATGAAATATGAATGATAAGATACGTAACGGCCTATGTTATGATATGAAGACAGTACTTATGTTCGGGCATATTACATTGCCAGGTTGTACATGCTAGTAGTGCATCCAGTATGTCTTTCTTATGTATGGATTCCACAACCCGCAGTCATGGGCGGAATCGGAATCTGCTTAGATTCGCTAACCCTAACTCACGGGAGTCAACAGTGGGTAACGGCCTATAACAAGTAAAAGATAAGCTCATGTTCATGTTTATGTTATTTACGTATGTATTTACGAGTATGTACGTTTTCCAAAGAACCTTATGTTTATTATGTTTACTGTATGATGTGTGCTTTTTGAGTATTCGACTCATTTTAGTTTGTTTTCATGTTTTTAAACCACCCCAGGTGATGACATTTATGAGGATGAGACTGCAAAACAGGACTTGACTCCGGGAGGCGAGGGAGAGGCCTAGACAGATTTTGCTATGATTAGTTTTATGGTTTAAGATTGAAGTAAATTATTTTGATAAGCACATGAAGCTTCCATATTTTTTTTAAATAAGTGCTTTTGCAGACTCTATGTTGGATTTTAAGTATTAATTAAATTTTATTTTATTTATAGAATCTTTTGCATCTGGCGCGTTATTAAAAAGAATTTTTTTTTTCTAGTTCAAGTTTAGTAGTAGCACACTAGCTCCCCGAAAATTCTAAAATATCTTTATTGGGGAGCGGGGTGTTACAAGTGGGGATTCCATATAAACAAGGCTAATAACAAGTTATTTTGCTGAGTACACATGTTTAGGATTACATAGTACTTCCTATTTCAACCCTGATACCAGAAAAGATAAGAAGATAAAGAAATAGGAGTAACAATAAAGACCTAGATTGCATGAAGAATTAACATCGTACCTGGCCTCATTGAGTACTGCCAAAACACTAGGTGAAGCCTGAGTACATGGGACGTATACAAGAGTAAGCACCTAGGGCTAAGAAGAAAATACCTAAGATGGCAATTAAAAGCAAGACGATACAAAGAGAGATAAGAAAGAGCAACGCCAAACAGGTTAAGTGATCAATGTGCATATATTAACTCCCAGATAATATATGTAAGTGCCCACACACCCACAACAACCTTCCAATGCTCACTTCCGGACCGAAAGCTTCTATTTAGGCAAAAAGACATATATTTACCAGGTTGATGGTATGCATTGATGTTGACAATTGACAAGTGAGGCATATATCCCAACTGCTCGCTCATAAAGTGCTACAAGTGCACCCACAGATCTAGGTGTCACTTCTTGTACTGTGACTGAAACAGATTCACAGTCATTAGTTTACAACGCTGACCTTGTTCCCTATATGAAACTAATCAGTATGTTCAGTTTAAAAGGACATAAAAGTAACAGTGCTTTTTCAGCTAACACAACAAAACTGAACTTCTATCTTTAGACTTGGTGCTATTTGGGAGTGTTAAAAGTTGACTCTTGTAAAGTATCCAACCTGAAGCATGCCAAAGAGGTAGTCGCCACATGCGACGCCAGGTTCAAGCTGCCAATCATGACCGGGGGGGTCTATCACGAAGCATCTCAATGAACATCACAAAGAAATTCTGCACACCTTCTCTCAGTTGTTGAATATAACTGCAGAAAAGAAGAGGTGCATCAGGACTAACACGGTCCACATCATGGGGCATATCATATAAACTTAAAACACAAAAACAAAAACTTATGTGTGCTGATAAATGCTACCTTAATTCCGATAGACAGTAAGTCCTTGATTCACCTGTGACATCAAAAATTCAATTTTTCAGTCGCACTACAATTTGAACATCTGAAGCATCTTGATGATGAGTACATCCAAGTAATTAACTTAGAGACAGACCATATTCCCATATAAAGAGGTTCTCCATGCTCAGTTGCCAACAATGTTGGGACCTCTCAAGAACTCATGTAAATGTGATGGAAGTTCAAACATTGCCTCTACACATACATGAAAAGGCCTATTTCACGAGCTACAGAAGCTTAGGGTTCGTTTGGTAAGTGCTTACAACAAGTGTTTTGGAATGTTTAAGCACCTTAGCATCTTAAAAAGTGTTTTAAGGCCTTAGAGGTGTTTTTATACCATAACATTTGGGAGTGTTAGACTGTTAGTGAGTATTCTGTAAATGCTTTTACTGAGGAAAATTGAGAAAAAAAAAATCTTTGGGAGAATGAGATGAAAAATCATAGAAGATTAGAAGATAACAATATATATATTTAAAAAAAAAAAAAAAACACACACACACACACACACACAATTTGCATATATATGTGAATAGGCAAAAATGGAGGCTGGGGGGATTCTTGCCCACTGCACATGGTGGCAGAGAGAGATCCCCCCTCTACCTCAACTCATGTGGCAGCTGCGCAAGAGGAGGGGGGTGGGGAGCTCACCTCCACCTCAGTGCTCCCACCTCCCAAGTTTTTGTTTTTATATATATGTTTTTGATAAGTATTTATACCCACATATATATGTGCGCATATGTATAGGTAGGGTGTGGGGGTTTTCTTAAAGAGTTTTGAAAAAGATATATTAACAGGTTTTTCTGTTGTTTGTGCTTTGGTGAAAACAATTTTGGAAACCATTCTCAAGAACAGTTTTCAAAAATCACTGCATTCATGAGGATGGTTTCTAAACAGAGCCTTAGGTTCAAGTTTGACCCTATGCACATGCTAATTTAGGTTAGTAACCATATCGAGAAACAAGTAGATATACACGCAACATTTATCTTCAAGGGATTTGACCACTTGATCCGACATTCAAACTCATGAATTCTCTTCTCAAGTTTATGCTTGGCCCAATTATGATAATTATGCTGGTGATTAATTGTAGACAGGGAGTCAGGGTGATTAAAACGGCTCTTGGAAATCAAGAGTAGGCATACATTAATCTGAATGGGAACTTGCTCAGTAGAATCAGATTCGCCCATGGAAGCCCTCACCAAGAAGTAACCAGTCCCTTTTCAATCTAAATAACTACCATCGCTAGTGAACTTGAATCGATCTTCAACTTGCACAACCCAGCTAAGTTGCACAAACAAAAGCCAATAATCAAATCTTTGTAGCACATACCCGATTACCATCCAACTCAAACTCATTCCCAAGAGATTCCATGACCAGCTGCTGCAAATACAGACTAAACAACAGAAGACTATCCTTGTAAGGAAGAACAACCATATCCTGGGAAAAAACAATGGTAGAAAAGCAAAACCAATATAAGAGGAGCTGAAATTCAACGTGGTTCAGATATCATGCAACTCTGTTTAAAAAGGGAAAAAAAACTAGGTATCATGCAATTCTTAAGAGTACTAAATACCTTCGATCCTATCCCATCAGAAGCCCATTACCAGCATAAAGCTAGCAAGGCTGCAGGATTATTCCTGACCTGAAGCAAAGAAATCAACCAAAGTGGTTATCATTTTTCCTTTTTCTTGGAGGTGGGGAGGGGGGAAGGGGTGAATCACAAATTAAATAAAAAGTAGGACAATAAATATTGCCTTTCATTTCATCATTATGCAATTTTGTCTCAAGTGAAGTGAGAGATCAACTAATCAATCGGAATGGAGGATGAGACACATCAAACAGAGTGCTAATTATGTTTCCAGCAAACAAGAACAAGAGCAGATGTATACACTATTGAGACTAACAGAATCCAGCTCTTCAAATAGTAGGATGCTATTGGTTGAGTCCTTAATATCCCCCCCCCCTCCCCAAAAAAAAAAAAACAAGGGCATGCATATGTAGAATTTAAGATCAGTGAAGATGGAGATGGGAAATAAGAACAAAACAACATTTCAGTTAATAACTTATGTCGCATAAAACTAATCATGGAGAAATAGCCTTGACACCCTTGCAAAAGGCACCTCTCCCCCTTTCCAAGACACAGACGAATGTTCAACCTATGTGAAGGATGGGATTGAGGATAAAGCGGAAAACCATCCCACCTTTTCTTGTGCAGCTATATTTTCCCTTGAAAATAATTTGGAAGCCATAAAGAAACAAATTAAACAATGATGAAGCTGGAAAAGAACTAACCATAATTCAGTAGAAGGTTTTCTGTATGGTGCAACTTGATATGTAACGGTCTATTATGTTTTCACGGGAACATTATGAACTTCAACTAATGCAGACTATTGCCCTGGCCCCTAAAATTTCAAGTGAAAGGTACAAATAACGATGTCGAAAATTCTTTATCCTCGTGAAACAGACAACAGCATTTTCGAGATATGACAACGAGTAAAAGAAAGACTAGGAAAACTTCTTACCACCGTGATTCTGTTCGACTCATCCATTAATGATGCACCAGCATTGCGGCAAGCATTTCTCTTATGTCAATTCCCTGGATTGTAGATTGATTATGAACAACCATAATACATAAAGGATAATTACATTAAGTTCTGAATTGAAGAGCCAGAAACTTCAAGTGCTGCTGGAAGCAGACCAACTGCAGACACTTCGAATGTTCTACTACCCACCCAGTCAAACATAGGGAATCTAGCTAGCCAGCCCTCAATTCTTGCGGTGTTTTCTAACAATGAATTTTCTTGCGTTGTGGCCACACCCTGAACAAAACAATTATTAAGCAAGAAAATCACAATTTTGCAATCAAAATCAATGGGGAAAAAATCTCAGGTATGTTAGAACTCCATCCAATTATGAGCCAATCAAACAGGTATTCTGGTATCATTCATGCCAATCATCTCAAATCCGTAAAGAAACCAATACCTGGCCAGACACTATAATTAAAATTAAAAAGGCCAATAGGGAAAATAAATACGAATCAAATTGCCCCTTTCATTTCTATTGAGACATTTTCCAATAAAGAAAATTTCTATTGAGACATTTGATAAGTGGTTCATGCAGTGTGATAGACAACAGGTGTGCAAGTGAATAACTAAAGTCCGAAAATCTACCAACGCTAGGTTAAAAAGAGAGAATCATGGGTATCTCTTTGATCCTCTGCCATATTAGTATGGGCAGCCAACGGGTGAAACTTCCTCATGCAAACCCAAATTGGTCAATTTAAAACAAGACAAATAGAAGTTCACATTGTAATTACCAACATTAGAAGCAAGTGAAAGTATCTCCACTAAGATTCATGCAACTCTGGATCTGATTTATCACCAAAAGATCATATTATGTTTTTACCGTGAATTAGGGGGCTAATAATAAAAAGCAGAAAGAAAAACCTGTTTTGCAAACTCCAGGCCAGCTTCACGAAAAGCTGTATGATATATCATATACAGACAGTCAATTACGGCTATTTCTGCATGATGACAGTATTTTTTATGTGCAGAAATTCTCTCATTTCGAGAATAATTTATACATGATGTGCCAGCTGTTAATACGTTAAAGATTATGAAATATGTTAATATATTTATTTGAGTTCTACTCACTTTTGCATATTACTCGTGTATTTAATTGATATGATTGATTAAAATAATTATTTTATATTAAAAAATAATGTAATTAATTATATTAATGAAACGTGTAAAATAGTATGTAAGAGTGATTGTGTATAGAATTTTTATATTTTTATAAATTTTATACATACATGTATTAATGATTATGATGTCGTTTGGATAGTGAGTTGAGATGAAATAAATTGAGATTAAAGATAATAGTTGAATAAAATATTATTATAATATTATTTTTTAATATTATTATTATTTTAAAAATTAAAAAAATTAAAGTATTATTTTATGTAAAAATTTAAAAAATTTATAATTATGAAATGAGATGAAATGAAACATTTTTGTGAAAAAGAAAAAGAAAAAAAAGACTCTCATTATGAATTGTAGATGCACTTGTCGTGTTCATGTGAATTGTATAGTTTAATAATCCATCATAATTTTATATTTGCTCAAATTTGACCGAACAGATCATGAGCATCTTGTCGAGTAGCCTTATTTGTTTACAACCCTGCGATTTTCGGATTTTTTCGACTTTCAATTAAAAAAATATTATAATCCAGTCAAATTGTACTGTTAAGTCTTAAATGATACGCTTTATTTTTTTTTTTTATTGAAATCGTACCATTTTTTGATGAAATTATATTTTACGTATTTAAATAATTTTATTATCTTCCTAAATGAAATAATAATCTCAAGATTATAACCAATTTGTAAACTAAATGAACCATATGCAAATACAGTTCAATAATATAAACATAATTATCTTAAGATTGTATCCCTGGGTTATAAATCTAATTATTTTTTGTAAAAATTCGATTATTGATGAAATTAACTAAATGTGAATTATTTGATACATTTTTAAGATATGGAGAAGATGATGATAAAAAAAATGAGACAATTTTTTTAAAAAAATTTATACGAATCAAGTGAAACTTATAATCATAACTCAACTTATTTAAACTCTATCCATGTAGAGATTTGGGAGCTCTCTCGTCTCTCTCTCTCTCTAAAAAAAATATTAAAAAAATTTATACGAATCAAGTGAAACTTATAATCATAACTCAACTTATTTAAACTCTATCCATGTAGAGATTTGGGAGCTCTCTCGTCTCTCTCTCTCTCTAAAAAAAATATTTCAAAACTCCTTCAACTCATACCAACGAACGGGAGTGGAAGATTCGGCTCCTCCTCCTCTCTTCTCTTTTGTCATTTTCCTTTCCTTTGCAGTGTTTTTTTAAGTTTTTTTTTTTTTTGTGTTTTTCAGGTCAAATAAGAAATGATCGCCGTTTGGATCTTTCCAGTCGTTGCCTCTCTACACGAGCCTCACCAGTAGGACGCATAGCCGCCGATCTTCAAGACCTCCAAATTCGACGTCCATCGGAGTGACGCGTAGCCCGCATGTGCGAGATGAAATTTTCGAACCCCGTCGGCAAGTGGTCATCACGGAGACCTCTACCGACACCATGCTCGGCTTCTCTGGGCTCCCTGACTCAGGGGCTTTCAAGATTGACTGTCGATTTTTCTCCCTGAGAGAACAGTGTTCTGCACGCGCCAATGCTGAACCTTTGAGCATTGTTCATTCGTTTTTGGTTATGTTTTCCTTAATGTTTATTTTTTTGTTATGTAATTTTTAGTGTTTTGTAGTTGTTTTATTTTTTCTCTTTTGTTGTTAATTTTGTTGACTCGAGTGTTATGTTGAGCCTTTGGATCATACGTAATCCGGGACAAGAGCTGTTCGAGAGTGGTGAGCGATGTTACGCTGGTGGTCATACGACCGGACTATTATGGTCTGTGCGTGAGCTGGGTGCTCGTCCAGTCAGCACTCGAGATGTTGATGCTCAGGGTAAGCGTGACGTTCGGGGTCTCACCAGTGCTTGGGGTCCTGTAGTTGTTTTTATATTTAGGTGTAGCTTTATTTTTAGTTAGTAATAAAATATAAATAGGTTATTGGATTTGATGTCTATAGTAGTGTCCCGTACTCATCCTCTTAGGGAGGACTGATGGACCTTTTAATTATGTTTTTACAAAGCGTTTTCTTTGTTTATGAGATAGTTTGTTTAGAAGTTAAAACAATTTCCATCACAAAGTAATTTGTGTGTAGGAAAATCCCAGAGTTGATGCGTAGTTGATTTATAGTTTGAATTTTCTATGTATTGATAAGTCACATTTAACTTCAGTTCATTAATAGAATGAGTCTGTTTTCATATATATATATATATATATAACTCTATCGAAAAATAGTTTTGTTATTAACGGAGGAAAACACACACATTTAGTTAAAGATAACCCTGGTGTCTCTACTAAGGACGTAACCGGTTTGCTTTTGGATAAATTTTAGAATTAAATCAATATACATCAGTTTTGGAAATGTAAGAACCAATATGAATTGATTCATCATTAAAATTTGAACTTTCGATTTTTTTCAGTTTTGGTTTGATCTAATTCAGTCTGATTTTTCCAGTATACCGTTACACGTGTAGTACTACATAAGTTGAGACTTAAGAGTCGATTCTTCTAATGTTTGTTCTCTTCAAAGGAACTTATCTTTTATGTTATAAGATTAATAGATATGAATAATAAAATTAAAATTTTTATATTATATTAATTAGTAATTTAGTATATAATATATATAATATAATATAAAAGATATATACATCGTTCCGATTTTGTTCAAACCTATTTTTAAAATACTGTACCGAACCTGTTTCAATTCTTAAGAACCGGTACTGGACCAAATCTACCAATTCGATTGGTTCAACCGATTTTTCAATTTTTTTTTTACATTCCTAGTCTCCGCCATCGTTATGCCTTATTATGATTGTGATCCTCTCTACCCAACTTGGACAACATGTGGGGGCGGGGAAACATGTATCCTACAACTCTACTCTCTTTTTTTTATCATCATGACAACTCATGACCCTTTTTTTTTTTTCCCTAAAACAGTGTTGATTTACAATGGAGACAACCAACACAAAGACAACGGGCACGTAAATAACACGAGTCTTCTGGTTCTACACCGTGCATCCAATTATTCAAACACAGGGTCGGTAATTGGATCCACTAATTATACGATATATGTTGCTGAGCAGTACTACCATAAAACACAACACAAACAATAAAAACACCATGAATTCTACTCATGCTGTAAATATAAGAAAGTTTTGAACTGTTATTTAGAGCACTAATATTGGACTCATTAAATTTATCTTTAAATTTTAATAAAAAGTATATGTTTTTCATATATATAAAACATCCTTATCCATAACTCCACATTAGATTAGTCATTGAATTTATTAAAATAATAATATAATATTATTTTTTTAATAATAATATTTTTATTTTTTTTCATATTTTATAATCACAATAATCATATGTTAATTAATAATTTGATTTGATTTTTACATTATCATTACAAGATGGTTGGAGATTAAATGTGAATAGAAAAGACTTTTGAAGATTAAAAGTGAATAAAAAATAGATTTGATGAGTGAATAGTACTTCAAATTTGAAGAAACCCATAGATTTACTGTAGCTAAAAACTTCACATTTATGTCTTTGGCTAATCTAATGCAGTTCTTTTTTGATAAAATTCATCATATTTTATATTTAGCTAGGTTTTTAATGAAGCCAATGCCAATGTTCTTATGATCGTAAAAATGTTAGAGACATGGGCTTATGCATCGCGTCAAAAACATAAAAGACAAATACTAGAATTCTGTAGGGGTTGTTTGAGAAAGGGATCTCATCTCATATCAAAATCTCTTATAGGTACCGTTTAAATAGTAAGTTGAGATAAAAGTTAAAAGTTGAAAATTGGATAATAATTTTATTATTATTTTAAAATTTTAAAAAATTAAATTTTTTATTAAATTTTGTGTGAGAATCTAAAAAAATTATAATAATGTAATAAGATGAAATGAAACATTTTTCCTATTCAAACGAGACTTAAATTTTTATTCTCAAATACCCCAACATCAATGAGCGTTACCATTTTTATTCTAATATAGACTCTCTTGTTCTCACCCTCAATTCTTTTCTATTATAAAAATTATATTTATCATTTTCTACATTACATACCAATATATAATTTATTATTTTTATTATTTTATTTAAAAATTTGGGAATAAAAATGGTAACGCTCAGTGTTACCGTTAATTATTTTTGTAATTTTTTTTATTCATATATTTTTTAATATATTTAAAAAATAAAAAAAAATATATCAATACACTTAAAATTTTTATTATTATTAAATAAATAAATAAAAGTACAATCAAATGAAACGTTAACTTTTGGACTGTATAGTAATTTTCTTCTCATGAAAATAGAATGATTGGGTACAATTTTATTTATTAAGAAAATGAAGGCAGATAGAAAATGGTAATAGGAAAATAGTACAATATTCACGCACACAGATTTCAATTGTGGTCAAAGACTCAAAAGATATCGAACGGAATTCAGACCCGCCTCCCTCTCGCCCTCTCTATTCTCTACAATTCCCCCCCTCTCTCTCTCTCCTCTGCGATTCTCTCTTTCCCTCTCTCTCCGACAATGGCCTCGACGATTCCCGAAAACCTTACGCGAGATCAGTACGTGTTTCTGGCGAAGCTGTCCGAGCAAGCCGAGCGTTATGAGGAAATGGTCCAGTTCATGCAGAAGCTGGTGCTCGGCTCAACACCGGCATCGGAGCTCTCCGTTGAAGAGCGGAACCTGCTCTCCGTGGCCTACAAGAACGTCATCGGCTCTCTCCGAGCCGCGTGGCGTATCGTCTCCTCGATAGAACAGAAAGAGGAGGGGCGGAAGAACGAGGAACACGTTACCCTAGTCAAAGACTATAGATCCAAGGTTGAGTCCGAGCTCTCCCAGGTCTGCGACAGCATTCTCGGGCTCCTCGACTCCAATCTCGTGCCCTCGGCCTCCACCAGCGAGTCCAAGGTCTTCTATTTGAAGATGAAGGGGGATTACCATCGCTACTTGGCCGAGTTCAAGTCCGGGGATGAGAGGAAAGCCGCTGCTGAGGATACCATGCTCTCGTACAAGGCTGCTCAGGTACGCTCGCGGCTTTTCTCAGTGTTTGGTTGCTCAGATAGTGAGGGAAAAACGAAACGGAAGTAGAAATTTTTGCGGATTTAGTAAAAGGTGCTCTGGACTTGAATTGAGATCCAAACTATCAAGGATCTGAAATAACTAAAATATAACTAGACAGGGCGCTTAAGAAATTGAAACATTGGGAACTCTCTTTCACTTATTTTCCTTAAAAACAGATTCAAGAATGATTGGAAATTGGGAATATCGATCCATTTTCAAGGCACGGTGGTTGTGGTTAGAATTCAGTAGGGTTCGCATGTGGGGTTCCCATTTTTGCGGGTTTTCGAATTGGATTTTCTCATATTGTGCTTGTTGGTGCTTGTTAAGGATGTTGCGGCCGCAGATCTTGCTCCAACGCATCCGATCAGGTTGGGTCTAGCGCTCAATTTCTCTGTTTTCTACTTCGAGATTCTCAATCAGTCAGATAAAGCGTGTAACATGGCTAAACAGGTATGCTTCATATCCTATTACCCTAGAAATGTCTCAAAAAATAATTTCTCTTTGTTTAGTCCTTTTTCTGGATTTTGAGTTAAATGATTCGGCGGAGCTAAGCTAATTATGGTATTTGGTTCAGTGGAGCTGCGTCGAGTTCATCTCTGCAAAGCTTTTTGTTTGAAGATTCCAATACCATTGATTTTAGTACTTTTTGTCAGCTATAGACATAGAAGATTAATGTGAACATATATTTGGCTCACGGCTTTCATATATTTGGATTTAGAAAGTGACCCTCGATGAAAAATAGCAGTGGCCCCACAAATGTTATGACATATATGACCCAAGTTTAACTAACAGCTATATTTATTAAAAAAAACCAACCCCCGCGGCAAAAAAAAAGCTTGATGAACTTGAACCCTGCGCTCATTACAATCACAATTATAATTTTGTATAATAAAGGTTAGTTTTTTACCAAATTAATGTGTGAGGTTTGGTTACCAATTGGCAATCACTTGCGTGATCTCCTAGCAAAAAAAAGAAAAAGAAAAAGAAAATCAATCACTAAATCCATGCTTCTCTCTGCCTGTTGTGCATGCCTGTGTGCATGTGTGAAAAAAATTATGGAGCCAAAAATGCCGAGTATCATTCAGATGGTTATGATAGTTGAAGGTATTGATTGATCCACGTCTTAATTTGGAGTACATTAGCTTGCAGCTTGTAGTTTGTAGTCCATTCTGATCGGGTCGATAGTCTTTTTTAAACTATCCAAAAGCTTTTATCCTTTTGCTGCAAAGAGTGATTAAAATTCATATGGAGAACTTCTGGGATGGTGATGATGCTAGGCCATGGGTATAAAATACACTAATAAGATGCACAGATACATTCACTCTATTCCTTTGTCTCTGAGAGCTGGTTTTTTGTTTTGTTTTCCATTGCTTGATGTTTTGCATGATTCACAAAATTGTTGGATCCCATGGTGATGTTTAAGGCCCTACTCGTTAGCAACATAATTGTCAGTAAATTGCTAATTTCACCATGTGCTTCATCTCGGGTGAGATGAAGGACAAATCACATATATGAAAGTATACATTGTCTGCTTGATCTACTGTTCTAGTTATAGATCATGTCCGCTGAGTATATTGCTACTATTCTGCAAGAAATAAGCTGCACTAGATGTAATGAGTCATACGTATAAAGCCAGCCTAAATACATATTGCCATGGTAGCTCTCCTATTTGAATGATCCATACATTTATTTATATATAACATAAATAAATATATACAACATTGTGGCTTTAGCAGCATTAATTACATTGCTATCCTTTTGCAATCGCAAGTCTTTATGTTCTGCGTTTTCATGGGAAAGAGTGCCATCCTTGTTTCCATCCATAAATGTTAAAAATTATTTGAATTGTTTTGCCTTTGTTTAAGGCATTTGAGGAAGCCATTGCTGAGCTAGACACTTTGGGAGAAGAATCATACAAGGACAGCACTCTCATTATGCAACTTTTAAGGGACAACCTAACACTTTGGACTTCTGATGCACAGGTCAGTCCCCCCCAAGGAAAAATACCATGAGCTTCAAAGACTGGATAAATCACTTGATCAGGATTTAACATGTGGTTATGTGTTTGCCTTCCTGCAGGACCAGTTGGACGAGCCATAGAACAAGGAATTGTAAGCTTGATGGTTGATGGTCCTATTCTTCTTCTGGAGGAGGTGGTGGCTTGGAATGTCATTTGTGTGCTGATTAAAAAGTGTGTAGTATATGGAAGATTCTGGGTATCAACCCATAACATATGTCTTAAACATTCAAAACCCAAACTTGTTCTTAAGATTTTTAGAATTGGTATGGAAAGGGTAGATTTCAAGAGTACGTACTAGCTATTTATTATCAAAACTTCTGGTTTTTTCCTTTTTAAGTGGGAAATAGAGTTGAATCAAAGAAAGTGTGCGTTATGACTAGCCCTGTTTCGCTATGTATGTTGCCTTGCATGGATTAAGCTGCTGTTTGAATAGTGAGTGAGATAATAATAAAATAGTTTTAGGTAAAAGTTGAAAGTTGAATAAAATATTATTTGAATATTATTTTTTAATATTATCATTATTTTGAGATTTGAAAAATGTGAATTGTTTATTATATTTTATGTGAAAATTTAAAAAATATTATAATGATGAGATGAGATGAACACTTTCAGTATTAAACGGGCCTAAATTTTAAATTTTTCCTTTCTAATGCATATATAATCTATCATTTACTTGCTGTGTGCCATGCGGCTTGCCTAGAAATTACAACTGCTGTTGCATATAGGGTTCAAGGAAATAGCTGGAAATTTCTTCTTGTTGTGGCGTCTAGATAATAGCTTCAGCTTGGATGGAGCTAGGGCTGACAATGCAAGCAACTATTGGATGCTTTTTACTCCGAAACAGCCTCAGTGATGTCATATATTCTCATTTTTAGTGGTGTACGGGTTTGAGCGTACTGGTTCTAGGCCCATGCGGCCCATATAAAGTGAGAGCCTGGAGGACAGAATTTGGATTTTGCTCAAGAATGCAGAAACCAAACTATGTTTTTCTGTTTAGGGCTGCAAATAGGTCTGCTTGAGATTCTTCCTCCCTTCTTTCAAAGCATCTGACATTAAATTATAGATAAAAGATATTTATAAAAGTGAATTGTAAAACCGCTGCATAATCATTTTAAAAAAAAATGAATAAAATATAGGATCACATGAAAAAAATTAATTTTTTAATTATGGATCACATTCTTTTTCAAAACGATTACACGGCATTTACGCACTTTACGGTTGTATATAGAATTACTCTAAAAAATATTATAAATTTATCTTTTCCAAATCCTGAGACCTTCTCTTGGTTCAATATTCATTGAAAAATTGACTCGGTTGCAGCCCTAGATAGGAATAGGGTGGGTAATGTTGTCTTGAGATTTTATAAAATATCCTCCGTGATTTATAAGGATTGAACTGATTTTGGACCTTATGGAATACATATAAATGCTGTCAACCATATATATGAATTAAGAAAAAATTTTCTCATTAGCCACTATTTACTACCCCCACCTTATGGAAAAAAAAAATTCACATTATATGTGGGGTGTGTGATGTGAACAGTAGCTGATTTGTAACAAAACTCATGAATCAATAAGGTTACATGCCCATTTCAATTTCAATTCTTATGAACTAAAGAACATTTGTCTTTCAATTTTCCAACAACTAGTTCATGGTAAAGTATCATCAAATTTTCAGTTTTGGCATCGCTTTCTAATATTTCTTAGCAACCAAACTGCAATAACTTGAAGACACAAATCCACAGGGAACAAAGCTGATTATCAACAAAGCATGACAAACTCAATAGAGAAACATGATCGAGTGAAGACAAATCAAACAAGGATATATAAATTTATATATATATATATAGTTTGAAACCATGTTTATGAACGTGATTAATTTGGTCAAGGAAGCACAAGAAGTACTTTATGTCAGTTTGGTTAAGATGATGACATTATCTTATGGCTGTTTAGCATCTCCATGGTGATCAGAGTGCATTTGACTAACAGTAATTAAGAAACATCGACCAAAATTAACATTTTAATAAGCCCTTGATAGGGACAATAGACTATAGAGAAAGAAACAGCAACCCACCCACTTTTCCCAAGCATGCATGTATTGCCCCTAGCTAACACCAAAACTCGGAAACCCACAAAGCATACATTACCCAACAATGCCTTTTTCTTACATTTTTTTCTTCTGTTTTTTGAGAACTTTGATAAAGACAACTTGAGCCAAGACAGATAACTTTGCATGCCAGCTCAAACTGGTTTATCAAATATACTACTAATCTTAGAATGTTGTGACAAATGAGAATTCAGCCCTAAAGAACATATATATGTTTTTTTCTTTTTCTTGTTCCACGTGGAGATTTTATTTATTTATCTTGATGTTTATTTATAATTTTATGTTTTTTTTTCTTTTTTGTTAATATAGAGATTGGATTAAGGTTTGTCGTGGAGACACAGAAGATGTGGCGGATGTTCTGGAAGTTGCTTTTGATGGCGGACATGAACGGAGTTGGTTTGGTTGCACTGTTTCACATGAAACTCAATGCATAGAGAGAGAGAGACACTCCTTCTTTTTTTTCTTTTTTTTTTAATCTAATTTTATTTTGCTTCATTTTTCACTTATATTTTTGTTTATTTGACTCACTCCCGATCTGTAAAATAAGTAAACGCTGCTGATTTATCTTTATATATATATATATATATGAGGGTGAGTTAGTTTATATCAGTGGTGAATCTCAAGGAGACTTGCTTAAATATATATATCAAGAATGATTAATTAATGACAATCTTAATTATCCAAACTTGGCCAATTCCTTGAAGCCAGATTCAGCTAGCTAGGGATCTGGATTAATGTCTGTGTCTTATTGAGAGATCCTTTTCTCTGGAGATAGGAAGAAAGGTCAAAGGAAAAATACTAGACCTTGGAATAATATCCTAATTCCTACTAGGGTTTATATAATATTGATATGATCATGTGTTACTCAAAATATTCCAGTGTTGTTAGAGAGGTGCTAAGTAAGGATAAGGTGCAATGGTTTGATTATGATAGTTGTCCTTGATCAGTAAAAGGATATATAATGCTTAATTAATTGAAGTTTTCACCAACTTTAATATTTAATAGCATGTGAAATTAGAGGTCACGCTCGCATGTTGTGCAACCCAATAGCCAAAAAATTAACAGCATGTTTATGCACATCATATATATATATATATATATAGACACACAGACACACAAGTGAAATATCTAATTTTAATGGGGTTAGTGATCTTAATAATAAATGTGGGTCGAGAAGGCAATTTTGACAGGCCATGCAACTTGTCGAGGATATGAAAATATGGTGATATTCTAGTCCAATTTGGACAAGTTCTACTCATTTTCATGGTGGACTCATTTTTATTTTTTTTAAAGAAGCGTGCGTGACTTACACACCCTAAAACTGCATTTAACATTACTCTTTTATAAAACCAAAGGCATTGTTGATGCTATGAGATAAATTTTCCAATATATTCAAGAGCATCTTTCCCTAAAAAAATTGTTGATCATATTATGACTATCTTTAAGTTGGAAGACATTATTGCTTTGATATATGTGTAAACACACAAGGGTATCGAATCAGAGAAAAATGTAGGTAGTTTATATGACTATCAAGTGTGTAAACTTCAACATGGACGTTCTAGTCTTTGTTTTTGTCTTCATATGGTTTTCTTTTTGATATACTGTAAATGTACTATGCGTAAGTCGGGCTCCGCTAAAAGTGAGAGATTACAATAAAATAGAGGTATTTTCCAAAAAAAAAAAAAAGTGGTTTAAGTTTAACCCATTAAATGGTATCAAAACTTTAAAACCGAGATAAGCATAAGGGATCAAAATTTGATCAGGAATCACTAATATTTTATTATCTTGAATGCAAGAAGAAGGTGGCCCCAAGGCTAGCTATAACGAACAAGCACCGTTCCTGATAACATATGAACAGACCTTGGTCTTGTAGCAGTAAATTAAGGAAAAAAAAAAAAAAACCAAATGGATGAGTTAAAAAAATATGCAGTGGGTGTGAATGACACTCTGTTAAGCTCGGATCTCAAACAGTACTTCGGGAAGACTCTTTTTTTGTTTTTTTGGTTAAGTTGGAAGACTCTCTTTTGGAGTTAGAAAATGAGGAAAAGTCTGAGGAGGAAGGAGGAAGGAGGAGGGACCTCACTCGTGTTTCTCAGTCTGCTTAAAATAATAATGGTGGAAGGGAATATGGTCTTTGAAATTTGCACAGACTGACATGAACCATATGATATGTGCAAAGTTCTTGGTCGCTTTGGTACTGTCCCTAGCTGTGAGCAAACTTTTGAGGGTGAAACGGCAAAAGCAGAAAAAAGGGTGGATTCCAAAGAGTGTAGAGAAAAGAGCATTTCAAAGAATGCAGGAAAAAAATAATAATAAAGGAGGGAGAGGAGGAGTTTGAAATTTGTGTCACAAAAGTCTCTTTAGAAATCCCATTTTTTTAGCACCTCTCAGTGAATCCAAGAACAAGCATCCTAAGTTAAATGTAGTTACCTTTGTCTGTGGTCCAATTCAGTCCAAGTTTTACCGTAGATATCAGTAATTATGATCATTATAAATCACCCATGTGCTCAAATTTTTTTTTTTTTATGTACCTACAAATTCCTATTCTCTAAACTCTTGTAATGTTCCCTCTCCTTCTTTGATGGATTAGGTTTGGATACCCTCTCCTCCTTTGTTGATTGGAGGATGGTTATCTCTATTTTTATAGAGTATTTTTTTCTCAGACAAACCGAGATTGAAATCTCAGAAAGTTTTGTCATTAGAGAGCTTATAAAAGTTAAAATAATGTCCGTTAGAAAAAAATTTGTATGTGGAGAAACATCAAACAGATGAATAATTTGGTTTGTAATCTGGATTTTTCCTTGTGTTTATCAGTTACAGTTGTAATTCTATTTCAAAAAAAAAAAAAAAACTCTTGCAATGTTCCAATTTTTTTTAAAAAAAAATATTGTTCTTCTTCTTGAATTTTGCCATCTCTAACAGAATTTGTACGACCCTACAAATCTATGAGAGAATGAGGTGCAAATTACAATCATTGAACGATCTAAGACGTGTCAATATTGCTGGTCACATTGAATTATTCTTGCACACACAAAGAGGGGTGGAAAGGAGGAACTTCAAAACTGCAAATAATTAGTCAATTTGAGAAAACACATAGTCGAGGGGCATCTGGAGAAGGATATTGATGAACATTTGAACCGCAACAAATTGGACCAACTAACATGTTGACAGAGAATGCGTTTCAATCCCAAAACTTGCCTTCTTCTTTTGAAGTTTCCATGATTCAGCTCTCCCCCACCTCCACAAAAGAAAGAAGAACAAAAGACAGAAACGGTAACCAAGGTGTAATTAAAAAGATAATTGAATCCTCCAGTCAACTTGAAAATGTCTTAGATTTATCAGAACCAGCTAGAGATCACTCCTCCTCTCAGTATAAATCTCTTAATCTCAAATTATAGCAGTAGTGCATAATTAGTTCTTACTAAACCACGTGATTATCTCCTTAATTAGTAATTAATCCCAACTTCCTAATCAAGCAGTCGTTGCTGAATGTTAGAGAAAGCATGTGATCCCACATTTTTCACAGCCGAGAAGGGAACGCTCCTAAAAGTTGAAAAAGCAGCTAAAGTACATATCTTTTGGATCAATTCCTTGGCCTGTGTAGAGACAATCCTTTAATTTTTCTCCAACTAGATTTTTGGCTGATTTGGACAACATTTCCTCCTTTCATCATTGAGTTCTAGCTTTGCCGGTCACTGAAAATGACACATGCAGGTCCAAGTTTGATGTGCTTGTTGGTTCACTAAATACAATACAAGCTTTATGCCTTTTTATTTATTTATTTATTTAATTATTATTATTATATTCAAAGCCAGATCATTTTCTTTAGTAAGTATGGTTAGTTAACGACAATTTAGTTGGTAAACTTCACTGTATTAGGTGGAAATATACAGTGAGAGTCGATCCAACTGTCTGTAATAAGAATTAGTATTAAAAAAATTATACTTGTAAACTAGTACAACACTTAACGTGATAAGATTTAATTTGGATAAATCAAATTCTGCGATATTAGCACCGACTTGCAAGTAGAATACATTTCATAGTAACCTAGCAACTTGGGCACAATGTATCGTAAAATGTTGGCCTGGAACTAATATTCCTTTCCTTCATTACTCTATGTCTATATATATGTATTTATATGTTGAGAAAGAGTGGATTAGAGAAGTAAAGAAATTCATGACCTAATTCATCTCATAAAATCCGTTCAACAAGAGAAGATTGCTCATTCAACATGTTCAAGACCTTCTCCATAGGTAATGTAGGATTATTTCTCAACACTCTACCTCACGTGCAGATCAGTATTTTTTTCTAGTCCTTATCACGAGGTAAATAGTGTGGTTCCTTATTCGTCCTGTAGCAGACTCTGATATCATGAAGAAATTCATGATCTTGTCCACATGTAATGTGAGATTATTCCTTAGCAAGAAGTATTGTGGCACATGAAGGCTGTGGCATTGAAAATGAAAAGAAAGAATGAAATAACTGACAGGTATGTAGCAACACAAACTAAAAGTTGAATTAAGTCATGAGGAGCAGAATATATATTTTGGGTTTATGCCTTTGTATTGGCTCTTGATCACAACCAGACATAACCAAAAATATTTCTTTAACACAAGAATACGACAGGTTGGACTCACTCTTATCTCTTCTAATGTCCACATTGTAACATATATAATTTATTCATAGCTATATCTGTTTAAGGATGTTCATGCTGAGTCTATCTCTTATTTCTTTTTAAGTGGTTGGTGTGTTCATGATCTCAAGGAGAGCTTATATCATTGGTATAAGAAATTCACCACATCATTAGGTTTAATAATTGGGATATTTCATGATGCGACAACATCTTGATATTGGAAGCTGATGATTTAATCGATCTCGTAGTTTTACAACATGTTTCGATTAGGTCTCGTTTGTTTTTATAAAACTTTTCAACTCATCTCATCTAATAATTATAACTTTTCAAATTCTCACATAAAATAAAATAAACAATTCAATATTTTCAAATATTAAAATATTAAAATAAAAATAATATTAAAAAAATATTTTTAATAATATTTCATTCAATTTTTAACTTTCATCTCAATTCTTCTCATCTACGAAAACTAAATTTTGACCAAAATAATTATGGCTTCTACTCGTACAGCCATGGTACATGTGGCTTCTACTCCCACACGAAATATTTTAACTTTCTGATTTTGACCAAAATAATTATGTTATTTATCTTTTAGTCATGCATTTGTAATACTTTAGATGGAATACAGAAATGCGATGAATTAAAATTTAAATTATTTGAGAAAGAAAATTTCTTGTACTGCATAAAATTTCAAGAGACTCCAATTATATAATTTTGACCACTCATTTTGAAGGTGGGTGACATTTGACCCAAGATTTTTCACTCGAGAATCAGGGTTCAAATTCCTTGTCCCATTGCTTAGAAAAAAAAGATTACTTTAGAAATACGTTAAGATGCGGCTCTAGCTTTCCTTGACAATCGAGAGACAATAGACGAGTCGCACGCTTATCAATATCCATATTACATTTCCCTCCTATTACTAGACCAAAATAATGCCACTTCTGTTTATTCCCAGTGAAGTTTAAAAAATAATAATTCTTCTCATCAATTATTATTTATTGTATACATTTTACATCTTAAAAAAAAATATAGAAAAATTTATTAGGTATAGAGTGTAAAGGTGAATAGTAGCTGATACATATTAAAATCTTTAAAAAAATAATAATGATAGTAAACCTGTAATTGAGATTATTTTGTCAATCCAAGAGATTGGCCGTTACCACTTCAAAGTTTATGGTTCAATACTTTATGAGTGTAAACAATCTTTTGGGACTACACTTCCTGATAAAAAATCAATAGGAAAACTTTCGAAAGTGTGTTGTTAAGAAAAAGAGTTCTGTCCTTTTGTCACGATCCCTTGTTAGTATATTGATCTCCTACAATTGGATATTAGAATTTCAACAGTGAAGAAAAGTGAGGTATATGATACGAAAGTCAATTTATGACAAAAAAAACGATAAATCAGTAGGACGAAATATGTTAAAGGATATCATACATACATATTTGAGCTATAAAGTACAATGCAAAATTTAAGATACAAATTATATATATATTCATATTTAATCAATAGAGTCACATAGCTTAATGCATGGGATTTAAAAGCACAGCACAGTAGCTGAAGAGAGAGAATTTGAATCGACTTTCTTATCGTGGGATTTCAGTGTTTCACTTCGTTTTCGGGTACCCCCTTCCATTTCATTGGTGGCCTAAGGACATCTCACTTTCCAGTTTCCAGACAAGACACACAAAGCCCTCTCTCTCTCTCTCTCTCTCTCTTCCTTTTTGACCTTATCGATGTGTATATTTTTCACGCCAAATCCTTCTGATGCTCATCCCTTTGCTTCTCTCCCTCTCTCTCTCCGTTCTAAAAAGAGGCACGCATTTCCTTCATAAGCGCCTCTCAAGCTGTACTCTTCGCTGCCCAACTTTGAGAGAAAGAGATAGGGGGCGAGCTAAAGAGAGAGAGAGGGGCTGCTTCACTTCATAGTATTTTCTGCATATTTTCCTCGCACAACTCGCTCTTTTTCTAGCGTTCACCGTTTTCCAAAATTCTTTGACGAAAAACCTCTACTTCTGCATCTACGGTATCCGTAGACTGAAATCCATCTGTACTCAAAACCCAAGTTTTTGCTTCCATTTCTCATTTGATGGAAATCTTTGTTTAGATAAAGAGAGAGATTTTTTAGGCCTTGAAAATGGCACCCAGTTTTGACTCTGCAGTTTCAAGCCTTCTTTGTTTGGAAGACAACAGCTTTTTCGATGATAACGATTATGGTGCCGCGGAGGAGTGTGAGGCCACGTGGCGCCATCGGAATAATCGAAACCATAATCAAGACCGGGGCTTTGTTGATCGCGATGGATTGCCTCTGCAGAGTGATGAGTATTTGGCTTCGATGCTTGAAAAGGAATGCCAGCATTTGCCTGCTGCCGATTACTTGAAGAGGCTTCGAAGCGGGGATTTGGACTTGGGGGCAAGAAGACGGACCGTTGATTGGATTTTTAAGGTAAGTTGATGGCTCATTATAATGGGTTTCTTGTGTTCGCTGTTCGATCTCTTTTTGCTTGCGTGAAATGAATGGATTATACGTCCATGATATTTTGACATGGGTATACTGTTTCCTCTCATTATTACCTCTATCTTTTGCTTTTTCGTTGATAAGATGTGGTGGGAACTGGGTATACGCAGGGAAATTGCCGTCTTTACAATATAACTTTTCCTTTTATTGTGTTTGTAATTTGTGGTGATTTTATTCGTAAGTTTGGTATTTTGATGAAGTTTTTGGTTATTTGGCCTTGGACATCATCCAAATAGCCGTACAAAAGCTGGAGTTGTATCTGTGCATCCCTGTTTATCGTATATATGAGTTTCTCTTGCATCCTTTGTTTTGCTTTCCTTCCCTCCCCTTCTTTAGCAACCCGCCGGGAAAGGAGAACTGTTTGATTCTTTTGTTTCCTTTTTGTTGAGGATCAAGGCTAATGGTTATATACTGCTGTTACAGGTTCATGCCCATTTCGGTTTTGGACCTCTGTGTGCATATTTATCCATAAACTACTTGGATCGTTTCCTTTCTGCTTATGAATTTCCTGTAAGTTGAGAAATGAACAGGCTATTCTTTTGGTACCAATCTCGCATACAGCATGTTCTAAATTCTGCATGCATATTGCAGCAGAGCAAACCTTGGACAGTGCAATTGTTGGCCGTGGCATGTTTATCTCTTGCAGCCAAAGTGGAGGAGACCGACGTTCCTCTAGCTCTAGACTTGCAGGTTAAACTCAATCTTAATTAGCATGTTGACAAGCTCTTCAGGTTTTCTTTTCATTTGCATGTGTCCTAAGGATCATAATCCTCTTAACAGGTGGGTGAAGCAAAATTTGTGTTCGAAGCTAGAACAATTCAAAGGATGGAACTTCTGGTTTTGAGTACCTTGAGGTGGAGAATGCAAGCGGTTACCCCTTTCTCATTCATAGACTACTTCCTTTGCAAGATCAATGGCGACCAAACCCAACTCCAAACATCAATCTCGAGATCAATCGAACTCATATTAAGCACAATAAAAGGTGACAGACGGAATGTGGAGCTATAACTTCGCTTATATGGCAACAATTATGACAGACAAAAATAAGGAGGGTTTTAATGTTTTGGTGGGTGGGAATTCAATGCAGGGATTGATTTCGTGGAGTTCAGGCCTTCAGAGGTTGCAGCAGCAGTGGCAATAGCTCTTGCAGAAGAGACCCAGACAATAGACAATGAGGCTGCAACTTCTCTTCTCAGTCAACATGTAGAGAAGGTATATAGTCGGGGGGGTCCACGAACCAAAATGGGATATTCATATGATGATTTCCCTTTTGCTCTTACTATATTCTTAACTCATTTCTTGCAGATTTCATTTTACTGAGACAATAATTGATGTTGATTCCCCACCTAATTATGATTTTTGCAGGAGAAAGTGCTCGAGTGTGTTAAGATGATTCGTGATTTCTCATTAATTGATGGATCTGTTAAGGAAACGACTACTTCTATCCTCTCTGTACCCCACAGCCCAAGTGGGGTGTTGGATGCTGCACGCTTGAGCTATAAAAGTGATGAGGTTGCAGTTGGTTCATGTGCAAATTCTTCACACAACAGCCCAGATGCTAAAAGGAGGAAGCTAAACAGAACCTTTGAAGTGGAGCT
>QEOT01004261.1:58975-69794 GCA_003123785.1 Pterocarya stenoptera
AAGGTAAATTAATATCTAAATTTTACATTAAATTTGATAAACTAACTTATATACAAAAATAAAATATAGGAATGAAGAAAACAAATTCTAAATATTTTATTTCAAACATAAAATTTGAAATTTGAAACGTTATCTTTAGAAATTTGAAACGGCTGTTAAATTCTATCTTTAAAATTATATCTCTGCATGTCTATAGCAAATCATTGAGATTTGATTTTTTTATATATAGTTACGTTTTTATGTTTTTTCATGAAATTAAGATTAAGATTTGTTTCTTTTTTATTTTTATATAAACGTGTCATATTCTAGAAAAATTGGCCCCTTAAAAAACATTTTCTCGTTTCCCCACTGCATGCACGTGATAGTGCTACTTCGTATAAAATACTAAAGTCTTGTTATGTAAAAGATGTTGTATATGTAGATTGATCTATAGACAATAAAAGGAAGAAAACAAAAAAGAATGAAAAAAAAATCCTTGGTTTGATCATTGTGGCATCTGCTCAGGAAAAAAAAAAGGAAAAGCATCATCATGGTTATGATATAGTCATGGAACTTAATTATAAGCGTGCCCATCGCACGTGTTTGGTGATGGAAATCTCAAGATAAACCAAAACTTGCCTATAGAATACACCTTTTTCTTTTAAAATAGAAAAAGAATAGTGGAATAAAAGTCTAAGAAAGTAGGTGATATGTAGGATATAATATTGGGGCAAGAAGCATGGATTCCTCCTCCTTTTGCTCTATGTATTGGAGTGGGTTATTATAGCTTAAAAGGCAAAACATATGGATCATGGATGGTTAAGTGCGGTGAAGAGGGGCTTTATTTATTTATTAAAATTATGGCTTTCCAAGCGTGATGTTTTTGTTGGAGAGTCCACGACCAAATAGCTCCCCCTAGGGTCTCTTGGCCCCCACCAAACTCAATTACATGTTAATTGCCACTCCGAAGAAGAAAAACTCCTTAAACCCACATACTCCCAAACCTCAAATGATGTCACACAATTTTTCGATATTTAACTCTAAAAGAGGACTAATCAATTTGAAACTTTTTTAAAATCAATTACAAAGTTTAATTTATTTAAGAAATAGTCAATGTGAAACTTATCACCCATAATTACTTTCAGACTTTATAAAAGATAAATTATACTTATCAGTTATTATTCACTTTCATACTTTATACCTATAATTTTTTATAGGATATGAGGTATGAGATAATGAATAGTAACTGAATAAGAGAATTTTTTCTTAAAAATAAATTAAAAACCTTATTTAAAAAACACAAGGTGTATGGTGGATTTTTTTTTTTTTTTTTTTTTTGGATGGGAGAGAGTTTGAATGTTGGGTGAACAAATGAATCATTGCATTGCACCTCATTTTGTAGATGAGCGAGAGAACTTTAAATAAAATAAAAATAAAAGAGAGAGAGAGAGAGAGAGAGAGAGAGAGAGAAGTGTTGTTATTGTTCTATAAATAATTGACTGCAACCGATCTTCTTATGGCCTGTGCCCAAGATCTCTTTCAGGTGATAAAAATCATGTCTCTTCCTTTTTATTTATATATTTTTGGGGATGATGAAACCATACCCTTCTCGCCACGCACCCTATGCTTTATTGCTACTCTCTCTCTCTCTCTCTCATTATTCAAGGATGGTGAAGAAAAGAAAGGATATCACAATAATTTGGCAAGTCAAGTTATGAGTAAACCATAGAATAGTGTTTTATAGATAGTTTTATTAACTTAAAAACTAAAGTGGCCCTCGTAATTGAGATGAATAAATACCAATTGCTCATCAGTGGGCCGCTTTACTTGAAGTTTATTATGATTCATGGTTTGAACGGTCAAGATATAAATCATTGGTTGGTGTTAGTATGATTCAAACTTTGGATACCAACCCTTTCCATCTATATCCCATAAGTCCGTGTTAATTTCATCCTTCCAATTCAAGATTTAAGCCATCCAAGATATAAATAATTAAAAATATTTATATCATCTAAATACATCATACCCAACCAATCTCAATTTTTTGTATTGCAGAGAAAAAAATAACTAAAAATATTAATTTTAGACCTGTGGTCAACAATATATCAATTGCTCTATCATCTTATTTACAATATAAAATTTGACATTTTTAAAAGATAAATTTAAAAGTTGATAAACAATATTAATGCGTTATAATAGGATGGAAGGAGGACGAGAATGTCATAAAAAAAAAAAAAAAATCAAATTTAGGTTGAGAGGATTGATGCCTGTTTTACAAATTCATAAAACCAAATATAGTTTTAGTCCTTCGTTGTTTCCCTAACCGTACAACTTCATAATTTATAATCCAAAAATATAAAGTAAATGTTTTTTAAGAAAGTTTTGTTACTTATAAGTAGGGCTGGCAGCGACGTACAAAAGAGGATGAATTACTAGTAAATTTCTGTCTATCCAACGAAAGGAGAGGGTGAGCTTCCCCAACTCCACATTCCACCAACTCAACCCCGCTTGGGCAGCTTGAGCAACTATGTTGCAAGCTGCACACATAGCAGGAGCGGGGGGTGGTCTAGGCCCAAGTCTGCCCCTTACCTCACTCCACACCTTGGCTCATCTATACCAGTCTAGTCCAAAATTCTATATATATATACATACAAATCGGTGATAAAACGACATCGTTTTATCCCTTCCCCATAGCACTCTTCTCCCTCTCTATTTCCTTTATGATTTCTCTCTCTCTCTCTCATCATTTTTCTCAGCTCATTGTCTACTTTTTCTTCTCCTCTTTCTTGAAGCACTAGACGCTCATGGTTGTGCCACCATAGAAATCCATGGCTATGAACGGTCGTAGGTTTGCAAAGGGAACCATGACCACGACCACGACCACGAGTGGACGCCGTTGTGGTTTAGAGCTTTTTTGTTTGATTAGATTTGTTTTACTAGTTTAAGTCTAGGATTTGTTTTGTTGTTTTCAAAGTTTTTGTGTATTTTATTGTGGATTTGTTGATGATTTATATTTTGTCATTTGTTGTAGATTTTCTTTTCTCGTTTTCTTATATTTTTGGTGTTTTCTGATTGTTTACACTGTAAATAGGCGGTGGATAGCGGACGAGGGACCCCACCCCCGGATGTAATGGCGGATTGCAAGGCCAAAACCCACCCGCCCATATGGATAACATCAAGACATATAAGCTAATATGTTAACACACCACTTATAGTAGGATTTATTTTAACTTTAAAAAAACTAAAATACCAATAATTTATTAACATAATTGATGTAAAAAAATTTTACATGAGGAACGCAATACAACGCGCGGAACGCAAAAATATAACAAAAAAGACAAAACATGATTCTAGGTGTCATCCGAGATCCGCAAATATGGTAAAACAGTATGGCTATATTGGGAATCTGTCCATGTAAATAAAATAGTCATGGTAGCGTAATATTAATATTCGCGAGACTAGACGAAGGTTATTTAAAAAAAAAAAAAAACGATGAAGGTGAAATGGTCCCGTCCCATTGTAAAAACCAGAAGGACCGGTGTTATCGGGGAACGAGTAAACGAGTAAACGACAACAGGTCAACCCGACAACTCCCGTGGGCCACCGGAGGTGGCCGCAGCAGGCCAGCCACCATGGGCGGCACTTGGCCTCCCTAATTAATATATATATATTTTAATTTAAACAATAATTTTTTTTAAAAATATTCCATTAATTCACAATTTAAGCATATTTTTAACGTGTGACTAGCAACTATATTAAAATTTAAAAGATTTTCACCTCAACTTATTTTTTCAATATTTATTAAGATGCCATTTGAATAGTGAATTATATGAGATAAGTTGAGAGAAAAATTAAAAGTTAAATAAAATATTGTTAGAATATTATTTTTTAATATTATTATTATTTTAAGATTAAAAAAATTAAATTATTTATTATATTTTATATAAAAATTTTAAAAAATTATAATAATAAAATAAAATGAGATAAAACACTCATTATATTCAAAGGGCCTAAAACTTGTAATTCATTAAAATAGTTCGGACTTTACAATCAAAACATTATCTTACCCACTTCACGATTAAAACATATTCTTAATCCCAATTTATTTCTTTATTATTCATTAAATACCTTATAATCTTTTCGATCGAAACTTTTTTTTGGATTGAGACATCCTCTTAATGTCAACTTATTTATTTATTCCTATTCATTAAAAACTTCTCAATTTTTACCATCAAAACATTCTCTTAATCTCATCACCCACTAACCCATTGTCACGATTAATACATCATTTTAATCTTAACTTATTCCATGACTTTTACGATCAAAACCTCCTCTCAACCTCACCATAGTTTATGGACGTAAATGGTGTTATTGTTGGATTAAAGTTGCTTTAAGTTAGAACTCAATATTATTTTACAATTTTTACATAATTCTTAAATCTATTACTGTATATAAAAACGGAGTCATATAATTCCGACGTGACATTCTACCCATAAAAGTATACTTCTATCCATTAAATTTTAAGTATTATGTTTATGAAACAGTAAACTTTTTAAAAATAATATTTCATTATGAATCATTGTAACTTTTAAGTTTCATTTCATTTTTTGCATATAAAGATATAAATTGATTCAAGACTTCATCCAAAATCACTAATTCAACATTTATATTTTTTTATATTTAAAGTAGAGTCATGTGACTCTATGTGGCATTCTACCTATTAAACTTAAAATATTATGTTTATAGAACAGTAATTATTTTAAAAGCAATGTTTCATTATGAACTATTGTAACTTTTAAGTTTCATTTCATTTCTTAAATATAAAGATATAAACCGATTAAGTCTCTACCTTAAGCCACTATTTCAATTTTTATATTGTTTTGTCAAATAAATCATTTCAAATTTATTCACTATAAAATTCGATCTCTCTAAATCTCTCTTCCTCATACACAATAATTCACACATTGCTCAGTTATAGGCTCGTGATATATTAATTTTGTGTCTATTTATATTTTTTAGAGTTAGGCTACTCAGTCGCCTAGAGTAGTCCATTCAATGTGATCGTTAGTTCAAATGTTTATTTTTATTTTTTATTTATTTTTCTTTTCATATTTTGTTAACATATTTAAATATTTTTAAAAAATAAAAAATATATTAATACACTAAAAATTATTTTTTTAATTATTAAATAATTTTTTTGTAAGCAAAATGAAAGGTGTAACACGAGACTATTCGCGAAGTCGACCGTCGCACCATGTCGTAAAAAAAGAAACGAAAAAAAGAATAATAGAAACCAGTAATTATTAAACACCAATGCCTTGCGAATGCGTGCGCTGTTCGCGCACGTATCGAAAATCACTTTTTTTTTTCGGTTTTTTACTTAAAAATAATATTGTTGGTTATGATTCCCAGACGAATAGAGATATGCATGTCACTTTCGTTTCTTTATGATCTTATCACCCCCCGTGCTCTCTCGCCAAGTTTCGACTTTGACTTTACTCTCTCTCACTCTCTCTCTCTCTCTCTCTCACACGCTTTTTTTTAAAGTGTTGGTTGTTCGATCTGGGTCTCAGGCGCAGCTTTGGGGCTTGAGAAAACTTTGGGATCTTTGTGTTTTTCTCGTTCTGCTCTTATCTGAACTCACTGGGCTATCAGCGGTAAGTTGTCTTGGTGTCTGATATTCTCTGTAATGATATTCTGATTGTGTGTGGTGCTTTGTTTGTTTGGGTTCACTTCCTCTGATTTTCTTGGTCCATGTTCAAGTGTTTTATTTTTTTTGGGCTTTTGGCTCGTCTAGTTTTCGTTTTCATTTCGTTCATATGTTCTTAATTCAACCTCTTTGTGTAAGTCCGCCTAAACTCAGTTTATGGTTGATTTTCTCTTTACTGGCGTTCTCTTACTCTCCCTCTCCCTCTCTCTATGCCTTTTCCTGATATTTATAAATTTGATTTCATTCAACTAGCTACGGATGGCCACTTTATTTAGTTTGTTTCGTTTTGCTTAGAGTAGTCCATTTTCTCTGGAAATTTTTGACGTGTTTCCCTCTGCTTGGTCTCTGAGAAAATTAACGAGTCAAATTCCTGAGCTTAAATAAAAATAAGAAAAAAAGAAAATTGTAACAAGTATGTGTTTGTTTGTATTGTTCTTGAATCATATTTTTTTCATGGGTGCTAAAAGCGTCTTGAAGTTAACGTTTGTAGGAGATTTGTGTCGGACAATTTGTTGCAGGTAGCTTGGAATAGCGAAACGGTCGTGGGATCCTTGTTTGGAGAATTATAGAACAGCATGCGGTGGTCGCTGAGTCTCTCCGTTGACGTCTTCCGCAAAGTCATCTCTCTGAACCTTTATTGCCGAGTAATTCTGTAGTTCCTTCCAACTATTCAGAACCCCTCAAGTTTTGTCCTCCTCGTTTTGTATATCTCTCTCTAAATTTCCCATGGGATCGAACTTCCTCATCGTTGTTCCTTGTTATGTCCGCCAGATTAGCTGAACATTACTGGACCTTGTTCGCGTAGTTTCATTTGCAACTTGCTTTCATCACGGTAGACATTCTATTAGTCGTTATATTCTATTTGTCCATTTCAGTTCCCATTCGATTGTATTGGGCATCTGTTTCTTGGTGATAAAGATTCACTTTTCTGTTGAGTTGATCTCTCCCTAGTTTGAAGTTACTGAGTTTTGAAGTCTTTGTCCTCTGGAAAAGTTGGGTTTTTTAATTCCTCACGGTGAAGCGTTGGAAAGTAGTTATGGTGTGCCAAGCAGCGAGCCAAACAAGATTTCGGGCAATGAAACACGAAAATGGGATTGCAGGGAGTGCCACGATAATTGTTAGAGTCATAGCTTGCTTTCAACCTCTCCAGGACTGCCAGGTTTGTAGAAGATAATTGGATTCCTATAATTTAATAGCTACAAATAGAAATGGGATGAGCATGTGGTAACATTTCTCAGTTGTTTTACTGTCTTTATCGATCCCAAAAGATCCCTTTTTCTTTTTCATTCTTGATATTGCTTGAGAGATAATGTGATGCCCACTAATAGTATTTCTTGTGTTTATTTTTTCAGGCTGAATATTTCCGTCATTTGCTCAAACCTGTAACGTAGTATAGTTTTGCATTATCGCGTTGAGTTAAGCTGGAGTTTTTAGTTAGTTTCCTAGTTCCTAATATAAAGAGAAAATAATCAGCTATTTCAACTACGCAAAAGCATCTTTCTGGTACGTTTTACATTTTGGTTCATGGATTCTTTTTAGACTATAATGACATCAATGGTTGTAAAGTTTTCTGGTGTTTTCCCTTGTGATCTCTAGGTGTATTGATTGGATGGGAGGAGACGATAGAAGGCTTCCCCAGCTGCAGTTTAATTGGCAATCACCCAATTTGAATCCCTTGGGTGCTCCCCTTGACATAGGGCAGCAAAATCCCATCTCTGCAGGTATATATCCTGGCACTAATATGACTCCAATGAGTGGGACATTGCCAGTTTATGCATCTTCTAAACTACCTCATTCTTGGGTAGGCCAAGCAAATGAACCTCACGGTTGGTTTTATTGTTTGCCTCGTTTCCGGCAATCCTTCACCCCTGCCCTTAAGCAGTCAATTGCTGAAGGAAAACTGCCTTCTAACCCTTATGAAAGCTGCAGGGAGTCCATTTCACTCAATGCAGGGTCTGGATGTGTCCAGAAGAAGTTTGCTGCTGTTGATAAATTGAGGGACCAAACCACTTTGATCTTTAGTTCTGGGATTGGGACTCCCGTCCAATGCCTTACTTCTTGGGGTCCAAGACCTTCTAAATTAAACGAGGAAGATATTGGAATCAATGGAGGTTTGAATTATTTCTCAGGACCAATTCAAACAGATGAAATTAATGAAAATCTGGGAACCGATGTTCAAAGCGAGATGCATGAAGATACTGAAGAAATTAATGCCTTGCTTTACTCAGACAACAGTAGTGAATATACTGAAGACGGTGAAGTTACTAGCACAGGTCATTCACCTTGTACAATGACGGCACATGATAAGAAAGATTGGCTTGAAGGAAGTATTGAAGAAGTTGCTAGTTCTGCTGGGCCAACTAAGAAGCGGAAGCAGTTGGATACTGTTTATGATGATGCACCATCACTGATGGACACTGCAAGTTCAATGAATCGCAACAGACCCTTTGAATGTGAAGATGATGCGGAATCTAGTTGTGCCAATGGCAACAATGCAGGGTCAGGAGAAATGTGTTCCTTATCAGCCACCAAGAGGATGAAGAAGGAGAGAATTCGTGAGACTGTGAACATTCTCCAAAGCATAATTCCCGGTGCCAGCGGCAAGGATGCAATTGTAGTCCTCGACGAAACTATACATTACTTAAAATCTTTGAAGCTCAGAGCCATGGCTTTAGGACTCGATGCTCTCTAAGTTGGAGGGTGTTTTCCTCATGTTAGTATCTTTAGTGGTAAGTAGCATTATCGGTTCATGTCTATTTGAAGTTTTAAATGTCATGTCTGGGGTGTGAATTTGCATAGCAGGAGTTCAAAGCGAGGTAAAATGTGAGACAGTGGACATAAATCAGCAGCTTTGGCTTGGTAAAAGTTGGATGAGGTGCGGTGTATTATGCCCCAATAAAGGGTCGTGTAGTGTGGATGAGAAGACTTCACTTCATTCTGCAACATGTTTCTTGGACCCTCCATTCTCCATTTCCACGCATCCTTGATCCCAGANAAAATGTGTTCCTTATCAGCCACCAAGAGGATGAAGAAGGAGAGAATTCGTGAGACTGTGAACATTCTCCAAAGCATAATTCCCGGTGCCAGCGGCAAGGATGCAATTGTAGTCCTCGACGAAACTATACATTACTTAAAATCTTTGAAGCTCAGAGCCATGGCTTTAGGACTCGATGCTCTCTAAGTTGGAGGGTGTTTTCCTCATGTTAGTATCTTTAGTGGTAAGTAGCATTATCGGTTCATGTCTATTTGAAGTTTTAAATGTCATGTCTGGGGTGTGAATTTGCATAGCAGGAGTTCAAAGCGAGGTAAAATGTGAGACAGTGGACATAAATCAGCAGCTTTGGCTTGGTAAAAGTTGGATGAGGTGCGGTGTATTATGCCCCAATAAAGGGTCGTGTAGTGTGGATGAGAAGACTTCACTTCATTCTGCAACATGTTTCTTGGGCCCTCCATTCTCCATTTCCACGCATCCTTGATCCCAGAAAGCAAGCTTGCTTTTATGTATTTATATATGTACCAATTCTGTGTGGGATTGGACCTTTACCCTTTTAATGCTACTGCTACTGTAATTTGGTTGTGGGAAAGACTGATATGTTTGGTTGGTGTTGTTTATCATGGATTTAGTAGTAGTTGTGTGTGCTGGTTTGGTTGTTGGGAGATGATTTCTTCCATCTTGGTTGGGAGTAATTTATGGTTTTGTTTGGTTTTATTGTTGTCGTTTTACCTCTTGTCCTGACGTCACATTCAAGCATTTATGATAAAAGACAGCGATGTTGTTTTTGGGATTCCTTGGGTTATTTTTTATGTGTCGTGAAGTCTTGTGTGTGCTGGAGATGATGGTGTGTGTGAGGGAAAGGACCCTACACGGCTTGCATTATTAGGGAGAGGAAGCATGTGTGCATGGGGTCCAGTGATAGGTGTTTATTGCCGGCCCTTGTTAGATTTTTCAAATTAAAAAAAAAAACTTATTTTCCTCATTTTATCTGTTTATTGATTATTCTCTATTTTAGAATTTCGAATTTACTTTTGTGGGTATTATAAGTTTCACTGAAGTCAATGGAATCTTTTTCAGAAATTAAAAAAAAAAACCTTTAATTTTTTTTATAATTTATTTATTTATATTTAAAAAATTATTAATTTAAATATCTTGTAATTTTCTTGATAGATGTAGCATTTCTAACCTAAAAAAAGAAGAAGGAAGCAAGTATGTAACATATGTAATAATGTTTTGACAAGATAATTTCTTTTTCATCAAGGTTTAGTTTTAGATCATTAAGTTTAAAAAACTAGCGCAAGATTTCTAAGCATCACTTTTTTATTTATTTATTTATGTATTTATTTAGGAGGGGGGTCGAATCCAAAACCTCCATTTTGGAGGTTTGAGTGTTATGCCATCAGGCGATATAATCACTTACGGATATGGTCAATGTCTTAAAACAAGGAGACTATGTATTTAGGTGGTTAATCAAGATAAATAGATTTATATACCATTATCATTATTAATAATAAAAAAGAAAAACTCAATAACACAACTAGCATTATATAACATCCATAAATTCCACTCGTAATAATTATATTCAATTAAAATATATTTTAATAGGTAATCTAATGATCGATGGCTATATCATGCTAATAAAATGTGATGAAATTTTGTCACCCTTGTTTATTTATTTTTCTTTCTGTTTTTGATCTCTATTCAACTATTGCATTTTTTCTCTTTGAAATTTCTGTGAGGTACAAATATGTGAGAAGTACATTGTCCACAAGCTAATTATTGTAGATGTTTCTTCAAAATAATTACGACCCAAAAAATATGTTGAAGAAGATCACTTCGAAGTGGATTGATTTGGGACGATGACATCTTGTGGATCGGGATCGTATGTCGTACCAATTTTATTCACTAAGAAATATTTTAGTGCTTGAAAATATTGTCTCGACTATCTAATTATAAGAGAACAATTTTTTTCATCGGCTACTATTCACATTTCCACATTCCATACTCTATAAAATAAAAAAACTGTCAAATGTAAGATGTTGAAGTGAATAATGACTGATGTATAACAAAATCCAATCATAAAAATATAGTTTATAAGTTGGGTCCAATTAAGAGTACCTTAAGACTTTTTTTTT
>QEOT01004263.1:4378-17238 GCA_003123785.1 Pterocarya stenoptera
TAATTATTTTATATTCAGAAAGCTTGGAAAGTGATAGTATTTCCAATTATTTTTGGAAGAAGAAAGATTTTTTAATTATTTTTATATTCCTAGTGATGCAATTAGACCAAATGGTATTCAGGAATGTGTGGTTTGAGTAGGATGATTACGCATTGCTAGAAGTATAACGGGTTTATTTACGTAACGTTCAAATCGCTCCAATACGGCAATCTCTGAGAAGAGATCCAAAAGTTTTTGACGTTTTCCTGGTTCCCATAAGTGACATTAATCTACATTGGTAGTCAAGTAAAATAACCTGTGCAACCATTATGAGGACCCAATGATCTCATATTATTTTCTCCTTTGGCACCATTAAAGATCAAACTGCAAAATTGGGTTGGAAATTCTTGTCATAGTTTGATTAGTTCTCATGGAAGCTAGTTCTACAAACATTTTAATTATACAAATATGTCTAAATTGTAACATAAACAACTACCCATTTAGACTAAATTACAAATCTAATAACTAAATAACTTGTAACACTAAAACTACAAGTTCAAACTAAGATTTAGCATAAACTACTACCGAGTCAATAAATAATAACAAACAACTACAAAAAGATCAAAATACACCTGAGATAGCGTGCGTGAATGTCTTAGGACAGCTTTTCTCTCAAGAAGCACCAACTCTTTTTTCCAAACCTCCTCATTTCTAGTGTATAGTACCATCTCTCTCTTCTTGGTGTCATTCACTATCTTACGGAGTTCAGTTACTTTATTTTCAACATCGCTGAGTCTTTTCTCAAGCTCTTCCTCCTTACTTGACAGTTCATTTTTTCTTCTTGTAGCTTTATGTATTGATTACCATATGCCTATTTGAAATACTTATAGTATGGTAATCCCTGATATTTTGCACACATATATAAAAAATGTTAGATGTACGTAATACTAATCAATCTATTAAACATGTTACATTACAAGTCCTGTAGTTACCTTTGTGTTGTACTTTGGACACCCTAAAAATAGTCGTCCTGAATTTGCCTTAGTATTTGAGTATTTCAATATAGTTTCAACCTCACAGAAGCACAAGAGAAGAGCCAAAGTATGTTTGCCAAAGGATGAAAAAGACAGTGATAATGACGACATTCTAACATGAACCAGAATCACAATAGAAAATCACACATATCAAAAGACACACATAAACCAATCCTCTATTTTTCCCGGTAAATCATCATGTAGAAGAAATCAAACAGAAATAAATGGTCAATCAAGTAATACAACAGAAAATCAGAAAATGTTAGCAAAGTAGCAGAGATGAAATTCCATTTAGTAATTTTTAAATCATCCACAGGGTTGAATAAACAAAGTAGCAGTTTTTTTCCAAAAACAGATGAACACTGTATTTTTTTTTAGAATAATAACTGCATAGGAATATCACTAATAAGTATTAACTAGATCTTTAACCTCCAATCATGAATGTTGTCCACTTCGACCAGAAGCAAAAAACAATGAGGAATAAGTCATCCATGTTTGGTGTTAAGTGCAGGTCAATAAGTGGTAAACATAACTACTACTGTATTGGACACCAAAAAATTTTCATACCGATATGCTTCACTCAAAGTCCTTAGCAAGGTAACCCATCCAGTTCATTGGCAACATCCCTGCCGCTTCCTCAAAAATTATTTCTTATTTTTTGCAAATTATTTGTACTCTCCCAAATATACTCATATTCTATCTTACGCGCCTCTAGAAGTGGGTGTAATTCAATAACATGTGTGCCCATTACATGTTAGTTATTAAGGTCCAAGTCCAAAAATGAGACCAATTAAGGTCCCAATGCTCTCTATCATCAATCTATGCCTAGGGGCATACCAATATATATAGATATATATATATATGTATATCTCTGCATGTTTTACCTACTTTACTTGTAGATGGAGCCTAGGAGTTAAATCTGAGACTGACGCTTGCTTGCTGAGACTCCAGTTTCTCATGAGTTAGCGATTTTGAAAAAAACAAGAAATAATTCATGTTGAAGTTGCACGAATTTAGACTCTTTAGTACACATACATTATTGTGATGCTGAGCATCGATGGTCATAATGAGTTATCGAAATGAAAGACTTTTCTTGCTTATTAATGCTAAAATTAAGTTGCAAATTCACTTATTAAACAAAAGCATATTTTAAGGTTGAAGAATAATAAATACACAATTACTAAGCTACTATTTTGGTCTCATCTCTCATAACTTATTTGGTCATACAAATTATGTGAAGTCTAGTAATTCCTCTTTCTTTAAATTAACCGTACTACTCTTTCATTACAGAAGCTGCTTCATAAGAATCATACACCCAAATTTTTGTTATTGTCAAAAAATTAAAACAAACACAAAAAGAAAGGGGAAAAAAAAGATTTGTGGAATTGTGGAAGCTTTTGACAGACAACTAAGTAGTCTTTCGACTTAAAAATGCACGACAAATTCACTAATCCAATCATGATCCAAGCATTCAAAATGAATACAATGCATTTATACTACAGGCACAACCCATTCACTAGTCCAAGCATGATTACCAAAAAAAACTCCAAACCAAAAGAGTTGAAAGGTAAAACAAAAGCAAATAACAAACTAAGAAAATAATGCATAATACAAAATGAATACAAAAGGCTATGTACTTGCCTTCCATCTGGACTGGACAAGGGCGAGTGTCTTCCTTGTTCCTTGATCACTTTCTTCTAGGATTAGGATTTCGGGATGAAGGGAAAGGGGCTGGTTAGGGTTAGGGTTAGGTTTAGGGTTTCGGGATGAAGGGAAATGGGCTAGGTTAGGGTTAGGAAGGAGGGAGGGAGGTCTACTGAGTCATCTACGAGGGAGGTTCAGGATGAAAGGAAATGGAAGGGCTTCGAGTAAGAGAAATTGCATTTTGGAAATGTAAGAACTGTGGAAGAGAAACACAAAACGCCTTCGAAACACATAAAGGAAGGAAGGAAGGGGCTTCGAGGGAGAGAAATTAATTGAGGGTCTTCGAAACACAGAGAGGAAGGACGAAAGGGGCAGCAAAACACAGAGAGGAAGGAAGGAAAGGGGCAGCAAAACACAGAGAGGAAGGAAGGAAAGGGGCTTCGAGGGAGAGAAATTTCTTGAGGGTCTTTGAAACACAGAGAGGACGACGGAAGGGGCAGCTGGGGAGAGAAACATAGAGAGGTGTCAAAGAAACACAGAGAGGGGTCGAAACACAAAGAGAATGAGGGAGAGCTAGGGAAATGGGGGAAAACTAGAAAAAAAAACTAAAACGACGTCGTTTTATTTTTTCCACGTCAGCGTCATTTGCCCCACGCTTGCACTAGCTTACTGCCTCCAGCATTTTTGATACTTTTTAGGGAAACAAACTGAGCCTGGACTGAGGTTAAGCCTACTGCATGACACTTCAGCCATTTTTTTTTTTTTTAAATCACTTTAGCCACATTTTAGCTAGACATTTTTTGCATTTTGGTTAGATTATTGAAAAGAGAAAATTTTGGAGCCGGATGGGTTTAAAATTGGTTTTTGCACCAACCAATGGTACTGTGCCACATAGGCACTTCAGGAAAAAAATTATGGAGCCATGTACCCTTCATGATGCGAGGCGGGGGTACCCTCTCCCCGCCCCCCGCTCAACCCAATGATTCATTGGGTCTATAATTTTTTTTTGGGTTTAAATTTTTTTTAGACTCAAATTATAATATAATTTAATTATAAATTTTATTCAAAAAAAATATAAACTGATTAAAGTTGTATTTTAGATTACATGTGCCTCCTAGGTTAACCTTTATATAGGGAGCCAAGGCAATACAATAATCATACTTAAGTAATATGGGGCTTAAAGGTTGTATGACTATTACAGTAAGTTTCACATTGCTTAAGTATAACTATTGTATTGCCTTAGCCTCCTATATAAAGGTTAGCCTAGAAGGCCAAGGCAATCCATTAACTTGAATTCAACTTCAATTTTTTAACAAATTGTATATATCTATATACAATATATTTACATAAATTATTTATATAAATATAAAAAATAATATTTTTTATTATAAATATGGGAGGGTGCGGAGTGGGGGGTCAGCCCACCCCCTACCCCCTGCTCTCGCTAGGGGTCCTTCATGTGATGCGGGGTAGCGAGGGGTGGGCCCCGTTGTCCACCCTAATTCACTAAAGTTAACCATCATCATCAATCTATGATGTTTGGATATGCGTTATTGATAACTGAGACAACTGAGTCTCATGGTTATTGAAAACTTGACTAGAAGCAATGCTTGGTCGTGCTCCCTCTACAATAATAACTGATGATGACAAGTCAATGGTTAAGGCTATCGTGGAGGTATTGTCCAATACAACTCACAAATTGTGCTTATGGCATCTCTTACAAAAAGTTCCTGAACATCTAGCTCATGTTTACAATAAATATCCACAATTTAAATATTATTTTAACCATTGTGTTCACGAGACACTAACTATTGAGAAGTTTGAGTTGGAGTGGACTGAAATATTATTGAAGTACAGGTTGGAAGAAAATAGTTGGTTGCAAACTATTTCTGTAAAGACAAAAAAAGTGGGTGCCCGCTTACTTGAGATCTACATTTTGTGCTAGAATGTCCACAGCTCAACGAAGTGAGAGTATGAACAAATTTTGTAAAGATTATGTTCATTCAAATACGATGATAAGTGAGTTCGTCCATCAATATGAAAAAACTTTGAATGCCCGTTATCTAAGTGATAAAGAGAAAGATGTGAAGACAAAAACATTAAAACCAATTATGAAAACTCTTTACAGTATTAAAGAGGAAGTGGCCAAGCTCTATACAAAAAAATTATTTTTGATCTTTCAAGAAGAGTTATTTAGTAACCAACGGTTCAAGGCACACAAAACACGTGAGGAAGGTTGAAGGAAAATTTATTTGGTGGTCATTCCTAAAAATGTTGTGTCTTTCACATATCTTAAGTTTGAATTTATTGACTTTTTATGCCGGTACATCCTACAAGTTTTGACAAGAAAAAATTATTTGAACCTTATATTGCAATCATATGTGTTAAAGAGGTAGACGATCAATGCAAAGAGTCGCATGATACATGGGATATGTGTCGATGATGGGCCATTGGAGACAATCCCAACTGCATTTGTTAAGAAATATCGTTTGATGAGACAGTTTTATATAGTTGCTGAAATGGGGTCACTATCTATTAAAAAATATGAGCATGTTTCACGGGGAGTAGAGACTATTCATCAAGAGCTTCTCTTGATGAGTGATGATAATGATGATGCAATAAATAACACGGAGGGACATGCAGTCCTGAGCTAAATAGTCTCAAACTTTTCATTGCAAGATCTCTCAATCATTGTTTCTAAAGGAAGGCCCAAAACATTACGACAAAAGCATCCAACGGAAAACGTGCCAAAAAAAAAGCGACGATGCAATATTTGAAAACAACAAGGGCATGTTAGAACAAAATATCCATCCCATAGGTACTTGCAATGATTTCATTATATTTCTAATTATATTGTATGTTTCTTATGTGAAGTTTTTTACTTGATTAAATATTTTTTTATATAGTGGTATAAGTGAACCAAGTTCAACTACATTACCTCCAAACCCGGCTACTATGTCAACAACATTTGATATGTAAATGTTATCTTATTTATTTTATATTTAAATGTTTAATTTGGTCACTTATTTATTGTCATTCCTTTATGAAAGTTTTTTTTGGTTTGTAAATTTCCAACAATGTCACAAAATGAAGAGTATGGAGTAACATGAAATTTTCAATTTTTGGAAGAAAATTAATTATTGGACTATTTTATTCATTTTCTAATGGATGATTGACGAAAATATTTAATTGTAAATTTCTTGAAATTGATATATTAATTTTGCAAAATTTGAAAATTGAAATAAAAGTTGCAAAATCATCAAAACTCAAGTATTAGTTTAACAATTAATTCTTAAAAACATTATTTAAAATAAAAATAAAAACACAATGCACAAGAGCACACCAAAACAATTGTCTAAATCTCATAGAGGTTGCACGTGCACTACCTGGATGACCCAGGTTCACCCAGGCGCTACAGTCTGGGTTGTGTGACCTGGACTACATCCCAGGTGGCACAACTTGGACCCAACCCAAGTGCTTGCTACCTCGATGAGACAGCTCGGATCCTTCCTATCCAGGCAAATTTGATGTTTTAAATAGAGCAAACATAAATCATTTACTTGAAGCACAAGTTTACTCTAAATGGCCGTGATATACATTCTTCTATTTTATTGGGTTAAGGTGTATTTCATAGTTATATAAATAATAGTAAAATGATTTTAATTAAAATATTTTATTAAATTTGAAAAAATAAAAGATAAAAAGTTGAATAATAATAATATAAAGAGAAAAATGTGTTTAAATATCTTTTTTTTTTTAAGTTGAAAAAATTGTATTGATTTTTGGATTTTGTTTTGAAAGTTTGTAAAGTTGGAATGATTAGATGAAAAAATTAAAAATTTGAAATTGAAAAGTATTTCGTATATGAGTGATGTTTAGGATGAAAATTATGAGAAGTTTTAAAATTTTTTAAGAATTTCTCATCTCATTTATCTTAAATGATTTGACATATGACAGATTGTCTCCTTCGTTGTTCCTTTTTGTTTGCTTTATTTGGATTTTGGGTGTGGTCCATGTTTAGAGCATTCTCTACTGTTTATATATTATAAATGAAATGTAAATTAGTTGATGAAATGCTCAAAACAGAGCTTCATTCCATTATATATAAAAAAATACAATTAGCTATAGTAACTTGCTAAGAATATTGACATTAACTTAGTCAAATGTCAGTTCAATTCTTTATTTAACTAATGATTGGCTACTATACGAAGGTTATATGATTATTAATTAACATATAATCAATAGAACTGTAAAATATAACAAAAATAGATAAAATTAAAAATAATAAATTATTAATATTTATTATTATAGAAAGAATATATAGATAATCTAATGTGAGAATATATTTTAAATGAAATAGATAAATATCAAAATATGTGATATTAGTCAAAATTTGATTTTTAAAATTGTTAATCCAATGAGATGCTTGAAATATAAAGTGAACTATTCATCTATATAAAAACTCTTTATTCATTATTTCTCTCTCTCTCTCTTTTTTTTCAACTTTTTTTTTTTTTTTTTTGCTATTTTTCTTTTAGGATTGGTTTAGAGAGTGAAATGAGATGAAAAATTTTGTGAATAGTAGTAAAATAGTTTGTGAATAGTAGTGAGATAGTTTGTTGATGACCTATTTTAGTTGGAAACCCATTTTGAGTTAAAAGCCCAAATATAAAGAGAGTCCAGTATAAAAAGGCTCCTGATTAATCGAAGGAAACTAGAGAATCCAAGGCCTAACAAAGTCATACACCCCAAGCGCCAACTTTCATGGGAAAATAGATATTTCATGCAAATACGTGATCAGTTCAGTTACAGGGTAATGATCTACACCGATAAATTATGTACCAGATAGGCATCACGTCAGAGTCTATATAAACCAGGTACCCTTGATAGTAGGGGATCGATCTCTCTTTTGAATTCTAAATTGTTTGGGAGTTTTCTTAGACATATTACGCCAAAACTTCTTGTTATAACGCAGGTGAACGGTTGCAAACAGCAAGTGAGACACGTCATTTACAGTTTGAGTTGAGTATTTTTGAGTTTTTGGAAAAGGAGAGAAAAAGTTGAATAAAAAATTTTATAAAGTTAAAATATTATAATAATATAGTTTTATAATATTATTTTTGTTTGAAATTTTGAAAAAGTTAGAATTGTTTTTTATTTGTTATTTGAAAGTTTGAAAAAGTTGTAATGATTAGTTTGAAAATTTTATATTTGAATTATGTTTGAAAATTAGATGAGACGAGATAAAATGAAATCATATGAGAATTTTGTATCTCATTTGAGACGCCAAACAAGTTCTATTTCCCATTACAGTGGCATCCTACATTATTATTTAGGAAGTCGTGTGTTAAAGAATTTCCTAATACTCGTTTCATTTTCATTTCTGTTTTCTGATTTTATCATTTAGAGTGTGCAATGCATAGACACATTACAATCAAATTATCAGGAAATATTAAAAATATTGAAAGATATAGAGATATTGTAAATGTGCTCGATAGAAGAAATAATTATATGTACTTTTTTAATATTCTCGTAATATAATCTTATTTTTTATATTTTAATTATAAATTAAAATTTTGTTAGACAAAATAAATAAATAAATAATTTTAGTGATGTATCTATTAAAGAGAAATAATATTTACAGCTATATAATATGTGAACGTTACACAATTCTTTTAAAAAGTGAATAAAATATAAGACCCACATAAACAAAAGTTTATTTTTTAATAATAAACTAACTCTTTTTTAAAAAGATTGTGCAATACTTGAACATCCAACAAGTATACCTAACATTACTGAATGCTCTTTATTGGATGTGGTCGGCCCAACATGTCCACGGGAAATCTTATAAATTAGAGTGCTACTAGGGGGCCGCCTTGTAGTAACCGCAGGGCCTATCGAAAAATTCATTTTTTTAAATTTTTTATTTTTCTTATTTATATTTTTTTAACATTTTAAAAAATATATAGAAAAAAATATTAATCACTTCCTTAATCCTTAATCAGTAAACAAAAAATATTAAAAACAATTAAACGCATGAACGGAAAATGAAGAGAACTGGTCCGTTACATTTTATTCTATTATGAAAACGAGACACGTCACCCTCCATCGTTATCACGGAGAACTGGTCCGTTACAACCCAAGCGAAGAACAAAATACAAGTCTCGACTTTGCAATCCCAAGCAGCAAAGAGCGGTAATATTTCACAAACTGGACTACATCCACACACAGGCACGCATGCAACAAAAGGAAGAGCATTATGCAGATCATCAATTAGCCCCTCCAGTTGTCTTTCCGTCGGCGTATCTCCTGGAGAGCTTCAACAGGAGATCGACAACCAACCCTCGCCTGTAAAGTAGCCAACGTCTATATAAGTTGTATGGCGCAAGGTCATACCAAAAGCTTTCCATTGGCAGTTACATGGTTGCCGTATACCAAATAAAAAATAACATAACAAGTGCAACATATCCTTTTTTTAATTTTTTTTTATGAATTTCCATCTCTTCAATATGTGGATATAATGCCACCGTAGACAATATTAGAGCATTAACATCGGTTTATCTATATACAAATGCAAACACATATTTGCATAACTAGACCATTAAATTGACTACATTGGATGACTACATTGGATTATGCATATAGAAATATGTCTATAGCTATGAACAGTATCAATACAAATTTGGAGATGTACCATTCACTCCTCAAATGCTATTTTATTAATTTTTTTTTCTCTCCTCCCACTCTCTCACACAACCCCTTCATCTTCACCTTCATTTTATTATTATAATATATTATATTTTTTTAATTATTTTTTTATTTTTTTAATATAATATATATAAAAAATTATATTTTTTTATTATTATATTTGTATTATTCATGCCAAATGTATGTAGTGGATGCTAATTGCAAAATATATATAAAAAAATTAATTTTAGGAAAAAAATTAATAATAATAATAAAATAATATTTTATTATTATTTTGACTCAAAGATGCATGATCCAATGTGAGAGTTTTTCTCAAATGGTAAAGACAATCTCCAAAACATGTGATTTTGAATTTGCATATAGAGAAATCAAAGTTAATGCTCTAATTAGTGATAATTCTTAAAAGAGAGTAAAACCTGGACTTCTGGTTGATCAACCCTCATGAATGGATTCGTTTCTATTTCTTCCTCAATGGTTGAGGGAATGGTGGGGAGGCCTGCTTGCCGCTGATGCTGAGTCCATGTTATCTTTTGTTGTATCTTCACATTATCTGGTTCAACTGTCAGAGCAAACTGCAAGTTTTTCACTGTGTACTGGAGAAAATACAGGACAGAAACATTAAAATTCCAGACAGAAAACGATAAGAAACAATTTTATTTTTCTGATCAGTAACTAAGGAGCTTTGAAGATAGGGAGCGCACTTTAGATGAACTTAGAAATATCCACACCTTATTTCTTTGGTTTTCTGCTATTGCACTCAATGGAACTACTGTTCATGAGTTTCTTGTATCATTTTCTGGTACCTAGAATGTAACTAGGTGTTTTATTTTGTATACTCCCTGAGTAATTGGACAACACCTATTTTATTTGTTATCACATAATTTATCTTACATATAAAAACAATTAGTAGCTATGATAAGAAATATGAGTAACAAAGAAGTAAGCTCTGTCAAATCCGATTGTAACATAATTAATTTCAATAAATGTGATCAAGGACATACTCCTATTGTTTTAAGGTTTCTCAGCCCCGTCCAATGGATGTTTTTAACCACTAATTCATCTAAATTTAGGAAGACTTTGGGTTAAACGTATAATTGGTCCCTAGGTTTTGCTCATTTTAAAGAAGCCATACGATTTCAAGCACGCATTTAGGTACTTGAATCCTTGATCATTTTTCAAAAGAATCATTCTGGCCAATCTTCGTGTATAACTCTAATAGGGTGCCAATTAAGCACCAATATAATTGTGACATGTGTCCTCACCATGTCAACTCTACCTTACATGTAAAATATTGATGACAACGATATTGTACCCGTGGAGCTGTGTCAACATGGTTCATAACACGTCACAATGAAAATGGACAGATTGAACATTTTGAAATTTTCAAGTACCTATTACATATTTAAGCCATGGACTAATTATGTATTGAACCTGAGAAGTTTTATAATTCAGCAGGAAGTTTTTTAAGGCTGAAAATTCACATTTCATATTGAGGAGATTCTTTAATTGAAAGGGAAAATGTTCAAGACTATAGGATAAATTTGGATATCGGCAGAGTACAATTCATGGTGTTTTGCAGTAACTGAAGCCCTTCAATGGGCTGGTAACACCAGTTGAACCATGAAGTGTTCTATGGAAGACTGGCTTCTGATGATTTAGGGAGCCATTGGTGTGGATGTGAGAAAAACCCTTTTTTTGCCTACTTTTCTCATCAATAAAGTTCTCCTTCACTAATAAAACACCGTTCCAAAGAAGATTTGGACTTTTTGTGGAATTGTGCGCAATGGCTGGACAGAGTTGTAGAAACTAACGCAACATGACCAGATGGAATAGCACAACAGGTTGGTTCTTAAAGGTCACCCAGCATAAGTTTCAGCTTTTCTCAGCCCAACAATTTTTCCCCCATTATCTGATTGAACCACAACCATGTGTATGCCTAGTGGGATAGAAACTAACCAGAGATTGTTGATAGCAATAACGTCAAATGCAACAGTAGAAATCTGAAAACACAATGTACAAACACCTCCAGCTCTTGGCTACAAATAATTGGATTAGTTCCAAGAACAAACAGTGTTGATGAAAGCCATAGGCACACTTCAGCACAAACGCCATATAGAAACTAGGTGCAACATGCAAGTGCACGCCCGATTGAAGTGTGCATTTATAAAAATGATCTATAGTAACTAAAAAATATAAAATACACTTAAAAAGAAGTTTCAAAAAGCAAGACTAATATGTTTAGCCTATTAACTCAATTACATAAATTTAAACATAGCATTTTATATAATTTTCTTGTTTACTAAATATAAGCTTGTCTGGCATGTATTAACCATACCAAAAGGGCCATAACCACAACAGCTCACGAACATTAGGTATTGACTTCTATGCTAACATAAGTAATCAAATACAACCCATCTAGGAAGCCAACTTGGACCATCTATCCAGTTCAAAGCATATAAACCATACATGCAACACACGACACTGTGGTACTGGTAGGTAAATGATCTTCAATATCAACAAATACTTAAGAATATTTGCTTATATAATTTTCTAGGTCTTGAATTGATATTTAATATTTTTCTTCAAAAAAGTTGCAAAGGCACATTTTGTTACCTTTAAGCTCACACAAATGCACTTTTTGTAAATGTGCTTTGCTTTTTTGGTATGCAAATCGCTTCAGCCTTGGCGCTTTGTGCTTAAACGCACTTATACTAACATTGAGATCAATCCAAAGAAAGGACATCAAAACTCTCTTACCTCGTGGCCACAATACACTCTAGTTGGCTTTGGCAATGAACCCAGTGTTACACATAGTGATTGATACATCTGCTCTGCTGTTCCCTCAAAAAATTTCCCACAACCAGCAATAAACTGCAATAAACGAGTGATAATTATTGGTAACCTAAATACCATATAATTATAAACGAAAGACACCACTTTTGGTTCTAAACAAAACGAGACATTGTTACTGACCAGAAACTTGCCACGAAGACATAATTTAGGAATTTGAGACTTCAAATCTAATTTGCACAGATATGATATCCACATCATAATGCAAGAAAATAATTTTTTTAAGAATATAATCCATGTGCCTTGCCCAGAATATTTGCTATCCAGGACATCCCCCCTCAATATCTCTCTCTGTAACATACCAGTTTCGATTTTAGGATATATAAGTAAATTATTTTCCTAGTAAGCTTTATTTAGATTTAAATTATTATGACTATAGTTTTATTAGAATTAATAGTTACTTTATATTTATATATTTCCTATTATAGTTGTTATTTAAATTTGTTAGAGTTTGATTTCAATGAGGTTTCCTACGGTGTAGCAGATTTCAAATTCTAGAATTTATTCGAAATTTAAAGTTTTCTCTTTTCCCTCTAGTTAGCCGAATCCACCTCACGGTCAGCCTCTGTTATTCACTTCGAAACTCCTAGCCCGTACGTCTCTCAGCTCTTCTAATGAAAGACCAAGTCTCACGTCTAAACCCTA
>QEOT01004263.1:41764-66689 GCA_003123785.1 Pterocarya stenoptera
AAATTCCAGCTTGAGAGCAGTATCCCCACACCACAGATCATGCCAAAAGAGAATCCTCTTTCCATCACCCACCTTCAACCTGAAATTGTTGGAGAATGAATCCCATCCTTTTCTAATAAATTTCCACAAACTAACCCCATAAGCTCCACTAGCTACCTTAGAACACCAACCTCCCCATAAACTTCCATATATTACTTCTGTCACATGTTTCCAAAGGGCTTTACTCTCCAATTGATATCTCCAAAGCCATTTCCCAAGTAATGCTCTATTAAACACCCTTAAATCCTTAATCCCCAAACCACCACAATCCAATGGTTGACAAACCTTCTTCCAACTAACCAAATGAAACTTCTTATCCTCTCCATTTCCTCCCCATAAGAAATTTCGAAATAAACTTTCTATCCTCTTTTCAACTCTTGCCGGAAGAGGAAAAAGTGAAAGGAAATATGTGGGCAGATTGGACAAAGTGCTCTTTATCAGAGTTAGTCTTCCCCCCTTAGACAAGTAAATTCTCTTCCAACCCGCTAACCGCTTTTCAATTTTTTAAATCACCCCATCCCATATGTTGACAGCTTTAAAAGAGGCTCCCAAAGGAAGCCTAAGATACCTCAAAGGCAAAGAAGAAATTCTGCACCCCAATAAATAGGCCAAGTCTGATAAATTCTGAACGTCTTCAACAGGAACAATTTCAGACTTCGATAAATACCCCGAAGCAGCTTCAAAACAAAGTAAAAGTGCTCTTAAAGCACGAATATTATCCGAATCAGGCGCACTAAAAATCAAGGTGTCATCAGCAAATAACAAATCCACTTACCTAGGTTGTCAACTTTCATTTGCTTAAATTCCTTAACCAAACATAAATTCACCTTGCTAGAACATGAGCATGAATCACTTATGAAGCCATGAAAGAAGTATCTTACCTGAGAACTGAAGTTCTTAAGCTCTCAGCTTGTCTTTTTTGATATGTTTAAGTTCTTAACTTATGAGTCCTACATTCATCTCTCAAAGAGTTCTTAGAAGTATCGTGCAATAATCTATTAGGAAAAACAACCTGGAACTGCATTATGCTCACTACCGAGATTCACTTCTTTCGATATTTCACCCTTTATACTTATTAGATTTTTTTTATCGGTAAATAAGATTTTATTGATCAAAGAGGAATAGGCAAAAGCCCTAGTACACGGATCATAATACAAGAGCAACACCTAAGAGTGATGTTCTAGTGTTACAAGAAATTCATGAATGGTCATGCCATTAAAATCTATTACAATCAACCATTGGAACAAGGTGTTAAAAAAGAATATTCTAAGTTCATACAATGACCGGTCTCGATCTTTGGAACTTTGCTTGTTCCTCTCCCCCTAAAGACACCACCATAGGCAAACCAGAACCATCTTTCAAATTGCAGCAATTTGAGAAGTGCCTTGGAGACCTCTTCATGAAGCTAAGAGGTTGATCACCCTTCTTGGCATCTAGCAAAAAGTCATTCCATGAAGTCGTAACAATCTCACAATGTATTAGTAGATGGTTGATGGATTCTCCGCTCTTTTTACACAAAAAACACAAATCCAATACTATGATTTGTCGTTTCCTTAGGTTGTTGATAGTGAGAATCTTCCCCAAAGAAGTTGTTCATATAAAGAAGGATGTCGTTCAAATGCTCTTCTACGAAAATGAATTTACATTACGCTTAGAGATGGATTGGTAGAAGGAGCATACCGTGAACTTCCCTTTCGCCAAGGGTTGCCAAAAAAGCATGTCTTCACCTCCCCCCTCATAAGAACAAAATATATTAGATTATAAAATTCAGAGATTGCTTCAACTTCCCAATCATGGACAGCTCTAAGAAATGTGATATTCCATTGGGGTGTGATATCTAATATGATAAGGATAAGGGTAGGTGGTGTATGAGATCCCACATTGCTTGGGAATGAAAAGTTATTGCTCTTTATAAGGTTTCAATGGGGTTTCAATTGTATCATTGACTAGTCATTTTGAAGTATAAGCCATGTGGTTTGGGCCTTCCATTGGGGCATTAGAAATGGTATCAAAGCCTATCCCAATCAGAAATGTGGGACTTGAGCCGTGCCATCTACGATAGACAGGCCCAACGAGGACGTCGGGAATTTAAGGGGGGTAGATTGTGATATTCCATATGATAAGGATAAGGGTAGGTGGTGTATGAGATCCCACATTGCTTGGAAATGAGAAGTTCTTTCTCTTTATAAGATTCCAATGAGACTCCAATTGTATCATTGACTAGTCCTTTTGGAGTATAGGCCGTGTGGTTTAGGCCTTCCATTTGAGTGTTACATGGGGAGTGCCTCTAGATTGGTCAAGGAGGTCCGCAATCGAGGCTTCCTTCATTCTTGCTATACCAAAGAAGTTTGGAAAGGCTTCCTTAAGTGCCTTATCACCACACCATATATCATGCTAGAATTTGATTCAGGACTCATCACCCGCATCAAATAGGTAAAACTAGAATTCAACCCATCCATGCCGAATGTGCTTCCAGAGCCCTACCCAATGGGATCCACTCACCTTGTTCGAGCACCAACCTCCCCACGCTCTACTATACTTTGAGTCTAAAACTTCTGTTTTTTTTTTGATAAGTGATCATAGGTCTTTTCCATATATAGTTCGCAAAGAAGCCTCGGCTCTCCCAACTTGAGTCTACTATCCAGACATCTTTAACCTCAACCACCCCTAGTTTTTTTGGAATAAGAGTTAGAATAAGAGCAATGAAAGTTGCATTGAGGCTTTTTCTGAACCTTCCATTTTCATGGAATTCTTGAAAGACTCCTATGATACCACCCTTGACCACTTCCCAACAAGACTGATAGAATGGCATAGTGAAGCCATCTAGACCTGGAGCTTTATCCTCCACCATGCTTTTTAAGACTTTCTAAACCTCTATTTCTTCAAAAGGCCTCTTGAGCCACCCTTTTACTTGTGGGTCGATAGTATCAAAGGCAAGTCTGTCTAATTTCAATCACCAAGAAAATTGTTCCGAAAGCAAATTCTCATAGTAGTTGACAATGTAATCCTTGATCTTAGTTTGGTTAGAGATAGTCACCCCATCCGCCAACAATGTATCAATGGTGTTGACTTTTGTCTCCAAGATGGAAGAACTTGGTACATTTATCCTCCTCCTTCAACTATTGGGCTCTTGACTTTTGTCTCCAAGATATCTCTTCCATGAGGGAGACCCTCTCAAGTTCTACATACACTTGAGTTTTGCGAGCCTTTTCCACTTCTAACATTTCCCTTACCTCCAGTATGTTCTCCAGACCCTTAAGTTCCTCCAAGAGTAGTTTCTTCTGGCCTTCCACTTTACCAAACACCTATTCATTCCAGCTCCTCAAATCCTTTTTAAGTGCCTTCAATTTACATGCCAGAATATAACTTGGAGTTCTATGGAATTGATAAGAAATCCACCACTGTTTAACTTGGTCAATAAAACCCTTAAAGCGCTCAGATTTCAACCACATGTTCTTGAATTTGAAGTACCTTGGACCGCCGTGTAGTCCTCCACAATCAAGAAGGATGAGAAAGTGGTCTGAACATAGTCGGGGAAGATGCTTTTGAATGAAGTTTGGAAAATGGGTTTCCCAATCTGAGGAAACCTAGAATCTATCGATCCTTGACCAAGAAGGCAAGAAGGATGTTCATGGTTGCTCGACCAAGTGAAGGAACCACCTGCAAGAGGGATATCTAATAGATCTTGGTCAAAAATGAAGTTAGAAAAGTCTACTATTGCTGAATTGTAGTTGGAACCAGCCGATTTTTCCCTCGTGAAATGAGTGACATTAAGGTTGCGTTTAGATGCTAAGGTGATTTTAGATGATCTGAGTTGATATGTGAATAGTAGTGTTTTGTGGATCCCATTGAAATGTGTTTGAATGTAAATAGGTTGAGATATGTGTTTGAATGTATGAAATAGGTTGAGATGAGTTTAACTTTTTATGAGAAGTTTAAAAAGTAGTAGGTCCCATTAATAGTTACTTTGAAATGTGTTGAGATGATCTTGACATCCAAACATAGCCTAAAACCACTCCAATACACCAAGGCATATCCCAGATGCTCCATAGCCTACCAACTCATCCTGTAATTGTCTTCTTGCTTGATCAATATTAGGACTGTAGACACCTATGAAGACCCACTAGAAGCCATCCTCAACATTCTTAAATGAGCAAGCCACCGTGAAATCCTCTATTCCATCCTCCACCTTTTCCACCACTTATTTATCCCACATCACTAGAATGCTCCCCGATGCTCCATTGGAGGGTAGATAGTGCCAACCCACCCGATTAGATGCCCATGAACTCCTAATGATGCTTAAAGAGAAAAACTCCAATTAATTTCTTGGAAACATATAATGTCACCTCGCCATATTCATAGTTGATTTCAGATTGTGAGGCGCTTCGCCTTCTCATTCAGCCTCCTTACACTCCAAGAAATGATTTTTGGCTTCATTGTACAATCTCCCTTGCCCTTCCCTTCGCTCTCCCACAATTTGAACTCCTTTCACTTGCCCAATCCTTAACTGTCCAGTTAAGCCGTTGGAGCTCCCTAGCTCTTTTCTTAGCTGAGTTGAGCTCGCCATCCAGGCTAGCTTGTCTTTGTCCAGCCTCAACAGCTGCAAGTAAGGCAATAAATTGGTCTTCAAAACCATTACATACAATCCCAACACAACATTGGATCTCGTAAACTTTATAGAGAACCCATTCTGAAGCCTGGGTTTCAATCGGGTGTACAAAGTTCAACGGGGTAGGTGCCTTCCAGAACTCTCAATTGATGCCCAGAGGACTGGACAATTTGGAACAAGACCCCTAACAAGACCCCTTCACATCCCCATCTGAATTGTACAAAACCATAGCACCCTTGGAATATTCGGCCTTTGCAGTTGTCATTTCATGATCGCCGGCGTGAGAGACATTATTGGAGCCAAAGCCCACCTCTAATGGATTTTTTGACCCACTCTGAGGAGACACAAGTGGGACCGCACCCTCAAACCCCTTGATTTTGACATGATTTTCTAGTTCTGAGACAAGTATGACGTTCTCAAGTGTCTTCGAGATGTCGTCTGCCAGATCGCCCATGTCCATTGACCCACTTTGAGGCGACATAGGTGGGATTGCACCCTCAACCCCCCGCGGTTTTGGTCACATTTTCTATCTCAGAGACTTTCTCGAGTATCACCGGCGCCGTTGCCACCACAATGCACCCAATCACCCACATCCGTTGACCTAGTTTGTGCTATCCCCGTCTGATAGTTCCTCGACACCGACGGTGGTTTCTCAGTTTTGGAGGTTGGGTTGACGTACGGGCCTAGACCTTTCCCGGGGGCTAGGTTGTTTTTGGCCCGTCAACACTGGGTTATAGATCTTACAACCATATGGGCTGGGCCAGCCCCACGGATACTTCTTTCTCCCTTACACAACCCACAACCCACAACCCACGGAAGCTTCTAAGCCCAACCCAAAATGCTGGTTTATCCTCTGAATAAAGCTGTTGACTGTCTCCCTCAAGTCAATTATCTACCTTTTAAAGCTATCTAAGGTCATTTGCTCTGCACCATGACCACTGAGTAGGAATGCCCCCCCTCCCTTGTTGCATAAGTGCTGTCAACTGACAGTGTCTGACCAACGTGTCCAGCACGCCTCTACAATGGAAACAGCATGCCTCTGTGAAATGTTCAGATTGCCCTTCATGCCCTTCAACGACTGCCCATCTCTTCTCTGTGCTTCCTCCGGCCTACAGTGCACTCCTCCAATGGCAGAACCATCAGATGGAGTCAAGACAGCCTCCTTTTACAACTTAACTAGGCCCTTTTCCAAGTCTTTCCGTTGGGTGGTTCCAGCCCCTTTCAATAAATTCTTCCCAAATGTTCCCAGGCTTTCATGCACCTCGCAAAGCTCCATTGCCATTTTTTTCCAGCCCTTCCCCGCCACTTCTTTAGGGCTTAGGATGGGGCTTCTTGTTCCACCCCCTCTATATTCCAATAGAGTCAGGAATCTTCCATAAGCATTAGAACATCTTTGTGCAATGAAAGTACTGCTGCTTACAGGGGATGTTTTATAAAATTCTTTTTTTCCATTTGAGCAAGCACACTCCTCCAATGTCTGCACCATCCATTTCACAGCTGAGGATCCCACAACCAGCTCTTTCACCACCCGTCTACCTTGCTCTACAATACGCACCGATCGGCTACCTTCTATAGAGAGCTCAAAAACTTAGTTTCAATAAGGACTAGTTTCGAGTAACCCACCTTTAATGTTAACGGCAAACAATGAAGAGGATCTTATTAGATATTTATGTCAATTTCTTATTGATATCAATTTCTTATTGATATCTAAGTTTATAACATATCCAGAAATTAAGGCACTGCGATGTCATTTGATTCATAAGCTGATAGGTGCAAGTCATAATTAGAGTTCTGGCGATTTTATACAAAAAGCACAACCTGACCTTCGATAGTTGTAAATATAATAACTAATTTATCCGAACTCCAAATAACCTCAAACTAATTTTTTATGTCTGGTTCACAGACCTTTAAATCCATACTAATTTCAAAAAAACCCATTAATATCTGATTATCCTTAATCACAGTCTTAATTCACCATAAAAAAAATCAGTCTTAATATATCTTTTCTGAGGTAAGATTGGGAATTCTGGATCCCCTATCTGAATTTGAAATATTAATTCAACCCTCATCCTGTTCTTGTAAAATCTATAAATTAATTCTGGCTTATCCTTAAAGAATATCAATGAAAATCTCTCATTACCCTTGCAAAAGGTAACAATGCCTCAAATTTTTGCAATAAAATAAAACTCATTGGAAAATATCATGAAGACTAGCCTGATCATTTATAGCACCCCTTTCCTTTAGGTTGGGAGTGTTATGTACTTTCGTAACTATGCCTGGTAAAGAGACCCAACTTGATGAAAAATATATCATTTCTTGAAAAAAAAAAAAACTGGAAAATATACATTAAAACAGTCTTGAAAAATATTTAAATAAAAATTGTCCCATAGCAAGAAAATGTAAAACTGTTTTTTTTGTGTAAAAACACTTATTAATGATGTCTGGAATCCCTTGAAACATGATCTATGCCTGACGTCAGCTTGTCAACACTATCTTCTTTACCTAGACATTTTGAAAACATAAAAAACAACCAAACAACCAAAATGAGTCGAATACTTAGTAAGTAGTACATCATATAATCAACATAATAAACATAGGGTTTTCTTGGAAAGTGTGCATACGTAATACTTGTACTAACATAAACATGGAACATGTACCATGCATAACTCATTAAACTTGTTTTTCCTTTAAGGGGAACAGCTTAACTTATTATAACACACTATGGTGGACCACATCTAGGTCTATGGCTTGTACATCCACTCATAACTGCATTGGTACCAGACATCTCTTATGGCTATTCTTAAAGCTTCTTTCATAATTTGTCTTTTATCTTTCTTACCATGGTGCGTGTAAAACACATAATAACATAACACATCGTAGTCATAAATGAAAACATATCATGATGTATGTAAAACACATAATAACACGACATTGAAACTCACTTCCATCATATCATAACTTGGTAGGGTCAATACTCACCTGCTTGAAGTTGCTGTAAATTGGGTTGGACTTGATAGGGTGAGGCTGGTTTTTAAATCTCCTGAAATTACAGCATCTTTCCTAGTGTTTTCTTTAAAACAAAATCAAGCATGAACCTGAAGAAAATGGTTGATTGGTATTTGCAGCAGTTATCTAGGGTTAGGGATTGGTTTTCTTGAAGAACATCGGATGGGATTGCTATAAAAACTTTCCGGACTCACAGCAGCCTCTGTTTTTCTAGTTTTCAGGCCATACAGTTCTTTAATGAGACCTGAAAAACCTAATAATAGGGCTGTACGAATTTAATTCATAGTTAGTTTTGAAAATGGGTTCTAAGAACCCTAATGGCTAGGAGTTGTAGGATAAATATGTTGTTATCCTTTGGGTCCATTTAGGAGTCTTAAATGGGCCTGATTTCTATTTCTCCAGATCTGGAACAGCTCAAATCCTATCTCAAAAGAGTCTTAGCAAGCTGTAACAGACTCCTATTGGTGCAAGAATTCTTCTATAACAAGTGTGGATGGCCGTCATCTAGAGGTTCTTGGCACCTAATCTAGTTCTAACTTATCCAAAAAGGGCTGGTTTCCAATTATCACGAATTTAACAGCCAAAAATCAAATGGGCTTTGGCTAGAAAATACTTGGGCTTATCTATCTATATATGGACCTAATGAGCCAAACCTACACCATTTTGAATCTAGGTGTATAATTTCATATCCAATCCTATCTCTTCAATGCTAGATCCTCAAATAATACGAACGGCTAATGGGCCCAATAAAATAATTTCCCTTCTAGCTTTAACAAAATTGGGCCCGTCGTCCAAACTTATAGAGCCTAGAAAACTTGGGTCTGGATGTTACATTAATACCCTCTGGAGAGCAGAAACAGTGTGGTAATCCTAACTTTCAAAATTGTCGATCTTATTATGAAATTGTACAGAATAATGCTATCATATGCTAAGTTTCAGTCCAGAAATTTCATAATTTTTGGGCATATCCTCTGCTCCCTATGAATTTTTGGGACTCAGACAAATTCGATAATCGATGTCAATTTTATTAACTTATCAAATGAGCCATTGTGAATACAAAATTATGATAAATTGTTAAATGACACAACTTGTATAAAAGTCAGCTTGATGTGGTTAATGTTTGTGAATAAGTTATTTATTTACCATATAGCTTGTATATAGTGTCAATATATGCAAAGTAGAGCAAAACTCTTGGTATAGATGGGTCAAATGCATTTACAATCAATATAAATATATTTATATAAACTCCAAATTGATTTGTTGAAGATATAAAGTTTATAATATATTTTATGATAAGAAGTTATATATGATTTATTACAAATGCAATATTTTCAAGAGTCCATCTTTGGAACAGACATGGTGTGAAGTTGGGCCTTACACCACTCAATGGGAGGCTGACACAAGATATCTCCTCGGAACAAATGTCGGCCTCCATTGTTAAACAGAAAATATGTGCCACACAAGATCTCAGCTTTAAACCAAAGATAGATGATACTGGTGTTGTGTTCATCCCCATTTATCTCTCTTTAATTCAATGCACCAAAGTCAACATCGGCGTTGTTGGTGCTAGTGCCGTCCCCATCTATCTCAATTGGTGGCGGCGGCTCTCATATATCTCAGTCGCCGCACTCTTGGTTTTGGAGAAGTCCTTCATAGAGGGAATCACCCCAATGGTAAAACAATCTTAGTCTATTCTTCTAGAAGTGGAGAAGAATTGGAATAGTATTTCTCATTTTTTAAAATAAGGTACAATCCTTTTGTCTTATAGACTACAAGGATAACAATTGCTAACAAATCTCCTAGAATATCTCCGAAGAATATCTTCTAGAATATCTCCTAAGAATATTTACATAACTACAGAAATTTCTCCTATAATCTAGGGAGAGTTGACTGGTTAAATTTGGAAACTTTCCAACACTCCCCCTCAAGCTGGTTTGAAGATGTCTTCCATAGCCAGCTTGCCGATCAAATTTTCAAATTGCTTCTTTTGTAGTCATTTTCTAAGTATATCTGCTACTTGTTCAATAGTAGAGATATAGGGTAAACAAATCAGTCCATTGTCCAGCTTCTCCTTTATAAAATGCTTGTCAACCTCAACATGTTTTGTTCTATCATGAAGCTTTGGATTGTGAGCAATGGCTATGGCAGATTTGTTATCGCAATACAATTTCATAGATAGTGGATTAGTGACTTTCAATTCTTCCAATAATTTTTTAATCCACAACACTTCACAAATTCCATGAGCAACTGCTCTAAATTTTGCCTCTGCACTACTCCTAGCTACCACATTTTGTTTTTTGCTGCGCCATGTAACCAAATTTCCACCAACAAAGGCACAATAACTAGGAGTTGATCTTCTATCGGTTATACTCCCAGCCCAATCTGCATCAGTGTATACCTCAACTTGTAGATGTTTATGGTCTTCAAACAATAGACCTTTTCCTGGAGTTCCCTTTAAATATCTCAGGATTCTATAAACTGCATCAAAGAGGTCAGGCCCTAGTGAGTGCATGAATTGGCGTACCATACTGACAGCAAAGGCCATGTCAGGACGTGTATATGATAGATAAAGTAGCCTTCCAACCAATTTTTGGTACTGGTCTCTATTGGTTACTTCTTCGGGCTTGGCAGGTTGTAGTTTATGATTAGGTTCTATAGGTGTCTCGGCTGCTTTATATACCCTAGTAAACCTGTTTCTCCAAGCAAGGCAAGCACATATTTTCTTTGTGAAACAAAAATACCTTTTCTTGACCTTGCAAAATTCCCTACCGAGAAAATACTTCAAGTCACCCAAGTCTATAATCTCAAATTCATTAGCAAGCATCTGTTTTAATTTCTCAAGTTCCTTGTTGTCATTACCTGTCAAAATAATCAATTCTGCTACATACTACCGGGGTTTAACCCCGCCCCGGCCTCGTGGCTGATGTGGCAGCTAATATTATATATATATATATAAAAGGGGGGGAAGGAAACTGAAAGCATAACGCAGGAGGGAGGGTTTTCATTTTAAATAAACAGGAAGCCACCATCAAACAAGTGCCAGAAACGGAAACAAAAAAGCAATCAACTTTTTAAAGTAGCAAAAAGCATATTTCTTTTTTTCCCCCTCCTGATGAAAAAAATAAGAAGAAAAACAGAGAGAAGGAATTGATGATGAGAAAACGAACGAAAACAAAGTGGTTTTAGAGCAAAAATAATCAAAAACATTAAAAGCAAAACAAAGGGGGCGAGGTAGGAGAGCTTTAAAAGTTACCTGCTGGGGTACATGGAGAGCTGTTCAGAAGCTCCGATCTTTAGGGTTTCGAAGTCCATGTCTGAGGAAGAGAGAAAAAATCATGAGAGGAAGCTTTCAGGGGCTCTCGTTGATAGCTGCGACTCTCCTTGGCGAGCCTACGAATATGCTTTAGAACGCAAGCACGCACACCTGATACCAGCGAATGAATGGCCTGCCGAGAACCAACCTTGAAGACGGAGACAGAGAGTCGGAGACGGAGACATGGAGAGAGAGAGATAGAAAACAGAGGAAAAATTGCTTTTAGAATTTGATGAGCGAACGGCGTCGTTTATTACTAATGTCATGTAGGCGCTGAGGCCGCAACGGGGATACAGGGCCGGTTACGTTTAGAATTTCTCCAAAATAATATCGTTAACATAGGTAATTAGAATAGCAACCTTCCCTTCACTTGAGTGCTTATAGAACATGGTGTGATTAGCTTGACCTTGGCAGTAATCATGACCCTTTACAGCCTTCCCAAAGCGTTCAAACCAAGCTCTCGGAGATTGCTTGAGCCCATATAATGATGTTTTCAATTTATACACCTTATCTCTGCCAAGATTACCTTCAAAACCTGGTGGTAATTTCATAAACACTCCATCCTCTAGATCTCCATTTAAAAAAGCGTTCTTTACATCCAACTGGTGTAAGGGCCCGTTAGAATGTACAGCTAAGTAGAGTAACACTCGGATTGAGTTTATCTTGGCCACTGGAGCAAAAGTTTCTTGATAGTCAATTCCGTATGTTTGTGTAAACCCTTTTGCAACAAGTCTTGCCTTATATCTCTCTATATTGCCATCAGCCTTGCACTTAACTGCAAACACTCATTTGCAACCTATAGTTTTCTTTTCCTTTGGTAAATCAATAATTTCCCAAGTACTGTTGTTCCGTAGTGCACTCATCTCTTCAAGAACTGCTAATTTCTAATCCGGATGATCCATAGCTTCTTGAATGGTCCTTGGAACAAATAGGTGAGAAATATTGAATGTAAAGGTCTTATGATTATGAGAGAGTCTGTGATATGATAAATATTTGGCAATGGGATGCGTGGTACAAGTTCTAACTCCTTTCCTAATGGCTATAGGTACATCAAGGTCAGTTGATTGATCAACTAGAAGTGTAGTAGAAGGATTACCTGGGATTTCCAAATGACCAGTTTTTGGAGGTGATGATTGATTCTGCTCTGGAATTTGGGATGGTCTTTAGTATTATAACAATACCTGCCTCTAGTATAAACACGAAGCTCAGAAGAGGGATTATTCTGTAGCAATTCTCCCCCTGTTTGTGATTCCCTTATGCTTTGTATAGGTAGATTGGGATTTCCATTTTTTTCACTATTTAAAATTTTAGTTCCTTGAATGTTTTGTAGAGGGATGTCAATGTCAAGGAAAAAAATTAGGCGTTGGTATAGAAGTTTGCCAAAACTGATCTTCACTGCTCTCTTTCTCCCCCTGAAGATAAGTTTGGTTAAAGTAAGACTGATTTTAACAAAAACAACATCCATACTAATGTGATTTGTTTTTGGATTCAAACATTTTTTTTTTTTTGATAAGTTAAAAATTTTATTCAAATGCAATGTAATAGGCGAAGCCCAAGTGCACAGGAAGTATACAAAAGAAACACCTAGTTACATTATAATAGTTAGACAAGCGAAGGCATGAAGTCATTTACAGCCCCTCCCTTGAGTACAATAGCAGAAAACCAGCTAAGCATAGTGCTTATAAAAAACTTTCAAAATTCATCTATATTGCATTCTCTATTATTAAAACACCTCTTGTTTCTTTCTAACCAAATACACCACATAATACACAAAGGCAACATTTTCCAAGCAGCTGCCACTTGGGGACAAGTAAGCATTGAAAGTTGGACCAGCTTGCTAGAAATTCGACCACTGTTTTTGGCATAACCCAGCTCGGCCCAACCCTTCCAAACACTCCATCCCACAGCACTTTAGCCATTTCACAATGAAGAAGTAGATGGTTCACTAATTCTGCTTCTTTCTTGCACATAAAGCACCAATCCAAGACAATCATTCCACGCTTCCTCAAGTTGTCTATAGTCTGAATGTTTCCTAATGCTGCTGTCCATACAAAAAAGGCCTCCCTAGTTGGAACATGAGCCTTCCAAATCCTCTTCCAAGGAAAGTCAATATGGGGCTGGTTTAATATCACCTTATAATATGACCGAGCTGTAAACTTTTTAGTGGCTGTTTGTCTCCAGCATAGTTGGTCCCTGCCCTGTCTTCTTATCTCCACTGAATACAACAATCTGAAAAAATCAGTAACCTCCTCTACTTCCCAATCCTGGGCAGATCTGGAGAAATTAACGTCCCAAAGTACCCCTCCATTGGAAAATCCCATCAACTCTGAAACTGAAGCTAGCTTGTTAGTCGCCAATCTGAAAGCAACTGGAAAGGCTCTAGCCAATTCAGTATCCCCGCACCAAATATCAGACTAGAATCTGATTTTAGAACCATCCCCAACCGAAAATTTAACTTGTTTCAAGAAACAACCCCAACCTTTCCTAATAAACTTCCATAGACTCACTCCATATGAACCCCTACACTCCTTAGTGCACCAGCCTCCCCAATCACTACTATACTTTCGATCAATCACCCCTCTCCACAATGCTTTCTCTTCCCCATGATATCTCCATAGCCACTTCCCCAACAATGCCTTGTTAAAACTACGTAAGCTATGAATACCCAAGCCCCCATCAACCATCGGACAACACACTTTTTCCAACTCACTAGGGGAGTTTTAGTCTCCTCTCCCATTCCTCCCCATAAAAAGTTTCTATACAATTTTTCAATTTGGTTGGCCACACCGACCGGTAAAGGAAATAAAGAAAGGAAGTAGGTAGGGATATTAGAGAGAGTACTCTTTATAAGAGTAATGCTATCCCCTTTAGATAAATAAGTCCTTTTCCATGCTGCCAACTTCCTCTCTATCTTCTTTACCACCCCATCCCAAATGTTTCTGGCCTTAAAAGATGCCCCTAACGGTAGTCCCAAATATTTTATGGGTAGAAGAGCAACTTTGCACCCCATAAGTGCTGCCAAATGATGAATGTTGGGTAAATCTCCTACCGGTACCAACTCCGATTTACTTAAGTTCACTTTTAATCCAGAAATAGCTTAAAAACATAGCAGGACAACACTCAAAGCTTGAATTTGTTCCCCCACAGCTTCACAAAAAACAAGGGTATCGTCAGTGAAAAGCAAATGAGATATTGTGGTAAAGCCATTAGAGCTAGATCCCACTGAAAAACCCGAGATAAATCTTGCTCCTACCACTGCCTCCACCATACGACTCAATGCCTCCATCACAATATCAAATAGGAAGGGAGATAAAGGATCCCCTTGCCTCAAACCTCTTGGATTCAAACATTTGTACCCTCTCTTATTGGGAGCATATCCAAGAAACACACATTTTTCAGCCCTAGGATCAAGTTTAGATCTAAGATGAGCTGGAATATGAACAAAAACAATGCATCCAAATACTTTTAGAGGCAGATCAGAAATTGTTAGGAAAGGATTTTTTTTTAGGCATGCCAAAGGAGTGATATACTGCAACACACAGGTAGGCATTCTTTTAATAAGGTAACAAGCAGTTAGAATAGCATCCCCCCACAAATATTTTGGAATATGCATATAAAACATTATAGCCCGTGCAACCTCGAGTAAATGGCGATTTTTTCTTTCAGTGATGCCATTTTGTTGTGGGGTGCCACGACACGTGGTTTGATGTTGAATCCCTCTTTCTTTCAAAACATTTTCCTGAAATACCCTGTACCATTATCCGTACAAAGCATGCTTATTTTTGTATGAAATTGATTTTCGATCATACTATAAAAATTCTTGAATAATATTTCAACTTCTTTCCATTCATCAAAATATACCCAACAAATCCGAGTATGATCATCCATAAAAGTCACAAACCATTTTTTCCGGATAAGGTAGTAACCTTGGAGGGACCCCAAACATCACTATGAATCAAATAAAAAGGTTTTGATGCATGGTAGCCTTTTGAATTATAAGGAACTCGATGACTTTTTGATAAATGACAAACGTCACAATGAAGAGAAGTACAATCCAAATTTTTAAACAGACTAGGCAACAAATATTTTAAATAAGAAAAACTAGGATGCCCTAATCTAAGATTCCAAAGCATTATTTGTTCACGCACAGGGATTGAACTAGTTCTACCACTCAAGCATTTGGAAATCCCAGGCAATCCTTCTTCTACACTTCTAGTTGATCAATCTACTGATACCATCTAGAAGTGGGGAAGAATTGGAATAATATTTCTCATTTTAAAATAAGGTACAATCCGTATGTCTTACAGACTACAAGGAGAACAATTGCTAACAAATCCCCTAAAAATATTTACATAATTACAGAAATTTCTCCTATAATCCAGGGAGAGTTGACTGGATAAATCTGGAAACTTTCCAACAATTCTGTTTTTTCTTTTTGGTTTTTCATTTTGTGTTGTTTTTCAGCTTCTTCATTGCTTTATATTTTAAGGTGTATCTGTATATTTGTGGCGATGCTTAATGTGGTGATTCTGAATGTCATCGAAGATGGAAATGTGTACACGGTTGTATTGTGTGCTGCCGTTTGTTTGACTTGGGGATGTTTGATATAGGGAAAAAGGATTATGGATGTTTCGGATTTCAAAGAAGAGAGAACATCTGTAAGGTAAATCCGACGTCTTACATCGATGGGTGTTGGGGTTATTGGTTGCTGAGGGACTTTAATTTGTCACACTGACTATATACCTTTGGAATAACTTCAAGTTCAATCAGCTACTACCAAGATCACAGCCCACGAAAAAAAGAAAAGAAAAAAAGATATGGAACCTGGAGCAGAGCCTAAAGTGGAAGTTGAAAGGTGTAAAATCCAGATTCTAGCCTCAGATTGTGTTGTGCTTTATACCTTTCGTAATAACTTCAAGTTCAACTTGCTCCCACCAAAATCACAGCACACCAAAAACAACCTATAAAATCTGGAGTGTTAAATCCGGTACAATGTCATGATGTCAGGTTTGGCTGCCAAGTACTTAATCTGCGATGCAGAGGTTCTTCACTGAGGTGTGGTGGCTTTAAATTGAGTGGTTGAAGAGAGTTAAATGGGAATGAACCCAATCCTGCATCAAAACAGATCTAACTTAGTTTTGCGGATTGATCCTGCGTGGCACACATTTTCTATTAAGGAATGAGAGGTTGACTGGTGGTGTAAAGCCTGCATCTGGTCTGAAGGTTATTCTATTTTGAATTTAATTTTACTAGTTCATACTTCATATATATTAGTTTAGCTAACTAAAGTTTTATAATTTAGAAATAATTGAATAACTCATTATCAAAATGAACTTATGAAAATGCTATAAGTGTCAGTAATATAATTTATTTCCTTCACAAATAATAAATTAGTCAAACAGCTTGTGATCAAGTTGGAGCTCATTTGAAAAAATTAAAGAAAAACCAAAATTTGAACATAAAATATAGCTGATATAACTATCCATGCAAAGAACGCCACCCATGATGGAGCTTTGTTCTACCAAATGCAGTTCCACGGAAGTGCCCACAGGTTGCAATGTGTGATAAAAAGCTATGATTCCAAACTTCCTTAGCAATCACATGCATATGTAGTTATGTACTTTCTGGCCCATCAGTTACAAATGCTGAGTCATAAAAAAAATCTCACACTGCTAATAGTTACATCTGAGCTCATGACGGGATGCCATCTTTCTCACCCCATGATTCTAAAGCAGAACTGATTGACATTCTTTTTGCAAATTACATGCACGCACACTCACACACACATGTATGTGGATCTTTGGGACCTGAGATTTGGATTTTTCATTGCCAATATATGTGGATCAACCGTAAACCATCAAAAGAAAAAAATATGGATCAACTGGTGTTATCGTATTGTTGCTGGATAATTTTGCCTGAGGTATAGATGCTGTGTTGTGTTTTTGGTTATTTAAAGGGCCTTTATCTCCGCTCAAGATCCACAGTCAATCCTGATAAAATTTATCGAATGGCCATGAGGAGGCTTAATACATCTGCTGGGATCCTAGAGGTTATGGGTGCGCCTCTTACTGGAACAGATTTGAGAGCCTATGTGATGTCAGGAGGTGGGCTTACACTAAAGAACTTGAGGCCACATTTTAGGAGCAAGCGGTGTTTTCTCATCTTTCCCGTACAAGGTTCGGAGAGAAGAGGTCTCGTCAGCGTTGAAGTGAAGAATAAAAAAGGCCAGGTTTACTTCTGCTGACCCTCCATTTATTTCTCAATCATGAGGTAATAGAACTTTTTGTAGTTGTATAACTCACAAAAGCTAGTGTTTATTGTTCTGCCTCAACTTCTTGTAACATCAAATGGGGTTGTTCTCAAAGTTCGGTAATATTTATGCCATTATTCCAGGTACATAGTGTTTGGACATGTAACTTCAAGAACACTTTTCATGTTATGTTACAATAGTTATATTCCACTGGCTCTTCTAGGCAAACCTTGCCCACGCAAATTCCTATTTTTGGTCAATTGGCGGTCCATAAACCTAGGGACTACATAATGGGAGATAGTCTTCTCCCTAGTGATTGCAGTATTTAATTCCAAGCATTTAATATAAAGCCAAGGTTGAACCAATCGGCAACTTCAATTGCCCCTTTTAATTCTATTTTTGGTTCCTCTCAAGTGGAAATGTCTTCTCTAAACCGAAAACTTGCATGGTATTTCTATGTAGTTTATTTGTTGATGGATATGTGACAACTCACCCAATTAATAACCAGGTAAAGGCATGCATGAAACTGGGAGAGGGATGAGATCTGACTAGATTCCACTTTACTATATATAGTAATTAGAACTTTATCTAATTTTCTCCAGTGCCACTCTAAAATATAAAATTTAAGCATCTAGAAGCCATTTTTATATGTCACTAGTATCTTTAGTCTTCTTTTGATATGGAGCCAGGAACTTGAAAAGGCCAACTTTATTTTTTATATTTTGGAGGAAGAAAAGGGCAAGCTGCATGTGGGGAAGCACATTGATTGTCTCCTTATACTTGAGGAAGTATTCGGTGCCATCTTTTTTGCAGTATGATTTGAAGCTTTTGGCAGTCGACATTCCCATGGCATCAGGACCTGACCAACGGTTATTTCTAATTGGCGATGAAGAAGAGTATAAGGTTGGTGGTGGACTAATATCTGAGCTACGAGATCCTGTTGTGAAAGCGATGGCGGCAAGCAAAGAGTTTGATGATCTTGACCAAATTGAAGAAGAGGAAGATGCTGAAAGAGAACGCCAGGAGGGAGAAAGGAGACACCAAGAAGAAATTGAGAAGCTTGAAAAAGGTGGCTCACACTAATTGTTTCTTAAGATTTTTGAGCTTTTGAAAGAATTATTGAGGTTTAGACTAGCTCAGGCAAATGATATCAGGTGCCTCGCATCTGTATCAGAGTTGCATTATACTCATCTTGTGCTGCTATTATCATCTTTGGCTTTGGAAATTTCATAAATTTTTGTGTTAAAATCGAGATGGCCCGACTAAGATAAAGCAGTTGAGGCAACATGCCTGACAACTGACATTGAAATTAACTTTTGGCAATTCCTGATCATCTTTCCTTGAAGGAATTACATCAAAATTTACCTTTCAGGAACTGAAATGGTAGTCGATATCGTGTTGAGATTCTTTCTTGATAATGGCAGTAACTTATTGGGGGTTGATTAGACCCAATTCGTATCCTTAAGTTATCTTATACACGCCAAATTCAGATAAATTAGGTACTCTCTATTTCCGATGGACCAAGCATTGATTGCACAGCTCATCATCTTCTTAATTCCTGATATGATATTAATCGCGGGCAAAATCCAACCAATTTCACACACTTGTTACATTTAACTTTTGACTCTTGTACCCCCACACTTAGTTGATAGTGATGCGGGGAAACAACCTTTCGCACTGCCTACTCTTTATGCGCGGACGTGGAAAGCTGAACAATAAAAAAATGTGTTTTATTTTCTTTTTGTCTAGGGATTTTTAAGAATATTTCAATCATATAATCATTATAATTTTTTTATATTATTACATAAAATATAATAAATAATTTAATATTTTTAAATTTTAAAATAAAAATAATATTCAAAAATAATATTCAAACAATATTTTATTCAACTTTTGTTTTATCTTAACTCATTATCTACTATCTCAAAATCTTACTTCCACCCGGTCTTTCTCATTTTCCCTTGTTTTCCCGTGACCTTCCTCACACTTTCCGTTTCCGTCCAAACATACACACCGAATATGGCAGAATTTGGTAGTTGTCACCAAAAGTCTGTGTAGCTTACTGAGACGGTAGCAAAGAGAACCATAAAAGACCAGAGTGAGGGGATCTGCCAAGAGCAAGATGATAGTAAAGTACTAGGACAAGGTGGCAAATTAGCAATTAAGAAAACAATTAACGAAGAAAAGAAATAGATGATAGTACAAAGAGAAACTCTCAGCTTCACTCAAAGGTCTCGTTTGATTCCTTGACGCATTAAATTCAGTTGAGTTCGGTTCAGATTTTTTTCTAATATTCAAATTCACTAATCTCAAATCATTAAATTTATCTTAACACAAAACTTTTTTACACATAGGATACACAATATTTTTTAATTCAAAATTTTTTTATACGTGAGACCCACAATTATTTTCAACTTTCTATAAATATATATAAACTTATCTTAATATCTAAACACATCTAAATCTATCTTAAGTAAACTCTACAGAATTCATTTTATCATTTTAACTCATTAATATTTATGAAAAACTCAATTCAACGTCTAAATGAAGTTTTAAACATCTGAACAAACTCCAATATCCTTAGAATAATCCTAGAGCCATCACTGCTGGAAGCTACCGCTGGCTCTAGTATGTGATTTTTATGTGTATTTTTAAATTTTTTTTTATATAGATGTTTTTTATAATTTTAAATATTTTAAAAAAATAAAAAAATTCATAATATCATTAAAAAAATACTTCCTTAATCAAGAAGTAAAATAAAAAAAATTACTTCGTGATTAAGGAAGTATTTTTTAATGATTTTTTTTTTACTTCATGATTAAGGAAATATTTTTTTAATGATATTGTAAATTTTTTTATTTTTTTAAAATTATTAAAAACATCTATATAAAAAAATTTAAAAAAATACACATAAAAACACACATATTAAAACCAACAATAATACCAGCGGTGGCTCTAACACCACTCGTATCCTTATTCAAATTTGACTCTACTCTGGCCCGTTTGCTGCTCTAGCTGGACCTCACCTATCCGGGACCCCAGGTAACCCATACCCCGGAGAGAGAGTGTATGTCCTCGTAGGATGACACGTAATTCCGTTTTGAATGGCACCGGCGCCTCGCTTCCCCGATCCTGTTGGTCAAAGTCAGACAACACACAGTGCAAAAGACCTTAGACAGCTCTTGTTCTTCGTCTTGTTTCTCTCTTTAGTTTTGAAAGGTCAGCTTTGACTGTAAAAGCTTTCTACACAAGAAACATAAGTGTGGAAGAAGAAGAATGAACTGACAGAGGAGTTGATGGAAAGGAAGTCGTGAACTTTGCGGCAGAGAATAGAGTTCTTTCCAATTCTCTGAATTTCCTCACAGGTTCCTTTTAATTTCCATTTCCCCACCTCTAATCTGCGTTCTACACCTCACCTCTCTTGGACCCTTGCACACACACACACACACACACATAATTATATATTGTGGGAACTCTCTCTCTCTCTCTCTGGATCTAATATATCCATCTTCCAATCTCAAAGGTATGTTTTTTTGTCCAATATAAGCGCCTGCAACTATAATTGGACCCGATCTCCGCTGCTTTTCTTTGTTACCTATTCTCTCCAATCTTGTACTCTCTTTCATGCCCTGAAATAGGTGATTGATTGATCGGAAAGCTCGGGCAGGAGTAGGACATTCCATAAAAATCTTTCTGATCCGCTAGCAGAGCAAGTATTCCGATTGGAGGAAATTGCCATCCCTCCTGTTTCACCTATCCTTTCATTCCCCAGGGATTCCATACAGCTAGACAAGCATTCCTCTTCTAACCTTTTTCTTAGCCAATTTTTGTTTCTTTAATATGCAGAGTTGATTATGCAGTTAGCTAGTTTTTTCAATAATCTCTTCGTGTCTATTGTACCACGTTAATTGCCGATGCTCCGTAGCTTCCTATAGCCTTGAGCAGGCATTTTCCAACTCGCTGATTCATAATTCCCGTTTCAGTAGCAATAGCATTCTATTTTATTTTTATTCAACCTCGTTGAATCCCTTCACGAATTCACCCACAAATTGCGACTATGAATTCTGTCTTTTATACATCCATCTCATGCCTGTCTATCTTTGTTTCTATCTGAATGCAGATGGTGACGGCCTCCTTGTTTTCAACAAAACCTTTTATGGATGAATCTGGGTTTTGATAATTAATGTTCTGTCGAAGTGGGTTTTGGAAGCCCAATCCCTAGTTGATCACGACCACATATGTCGACCAAGATGACCAGTGGGTTGACTACTAAGCTCCGACTAGTTAGATGCCCTAAATGTCGGCAGCTTCTTCCCGAGTTACCGGACCATCCTGTGTACAAGTGTGGTGGATGTGGCACAATTCTCCAAGGTAATAATCCAAAAGAAATCAGAACAAGTTAGATAAACTCCATGAATACGAATTAATTTATGGTTGACATGCGTGATGTAGTATTCAATTTCAGGAAATTTCTAAAACTCAATGGTGTGGGCTTAAGATGATTATAGCCCCCACCATTTTAACGTCATGTAGCATTTCTTGATTATTTTCTCAAATCAAAATAAGCTGACAGACAGTTGTTACTCTCCTTGAGTTAGCGTATCTACCAATGTAAAAGAATAAAATGGTGGGTTGTTCCCCATTGTTTGGACCCCTTACCATGACTGTTTCCTTACGATGGACCGCAGCCTTACTATCTGTAGGTTTTATGCCATGGCTTACTCATTTTTCTGCGTTGTACATAATATTGCTTAGCTGTATTGCCACTAAGTTTAATATTGGTTTTTTTCAATCCCTTTCCGGCATGCAGCAAAGAATCAAACAAAAGATGTGAAGAGCACAAAATCTGGCTTAAATGAAATGGGTAATCCTCAGACAATTGCATTGGATCTTGTTACTGAAGATAAAGAATCTGGCAGATCTATGCATACAGATACTGTTCCTTCCACTGGAGAATGTTCTTTGGACCAAAACAACGTGGGAGATCCAAGACAATCAGGGTATTGCTGCAGTGAGCATCTTGAAGGTATAAATTTGTTGAATGAAGGTCAGAACAAGGAGCGGGATCGATGCCAGTCAAGGGATTGCAATGGTGAGCAGCTTGGAGGTATAATACACTTATCAAACAATGACCAAAGCAATGAAGATGATGCAATTGAATCTTGTGACAGCAATATCAAACAACCTGGGGATTCCATTGAAGAGTGTTTGGCAACTGACCTGGCACCTCCTGAGAATGAAGAGTCATTACCAATAGTAGGATCAAATTTAGAGGTAAATGCAAATGATGATGGCTTACTATTGGCAGGAGCAAACTCAGAAGTGGATATTAATGAAGGTGATTCTAATATCAAAATTTCAAATACTGACAATAACATGGCTACAATGGGAAGTACTTCAATTGTTACGCACCATATGGCAGCTAGGGAAAGCATTTCATCAGATACTCCTACATCTTCGCCTAACGAACAGCTTGAGCAACCTCAGAAAAATGTTCATGTGTTTGACCGTGTAAGGTCCACAGATACGATAGAAACCACAGAGTTTGCCAACCCCAGCTCTGAGCTCAGTGGTAGACTTATAGATATCTCTAAATCGCCAACAACCAGAAGTTATTACGCATATGAGGGAAGTGTCTCCTCTTATGATGGTACAGATGATCAATTCCCTGAACGGCCTAGACATTTATCTAGAAGTACTTGTAAGGTTGCGAACTTTGTTCCTTCTGAAGAAAGGAACAGAAAGGACAACTTTCTGGTGGACAGCTTGATGAATTGCCATCCTTATCTTAAAGAAGATGGAATTCTTTCATCCACTAAGAAGCATTCAGCCAATAGATGTGGCAAGTGGGATCAAGATGAATTGCTGGAACCCAAATCGCATGGCCGCCCTGTCAGAAACTGGAGGAGACGTGACAGAGAAAATTATCCATCCAGGGTACCTTTCTATGGAAGGGGTTCCCTTGCTGGCTATGAGATTGGTGGCCCCTCAAATCAAGTGCATAATCAGTTTCATCGCAATAGTAGCTTTCAATCATCAGACAAGTCTGATTACCTTGAACAGGACAAGTTGAAATTATTGAGAATCGTTTCTGAATTGCAGGATGAACTTAACAGAAGATGCTATCTAAATGGAAAAGCTGATGGAAGGGTTAACACTTGGAAGGAAAATCATATGTCAACTTACAATGATCATGAGGCACCAGAGGGGGAACTCTATAATGAGTTAAATTATCCTAGGTTTCCCAGAAGAGGCAAGTCTGGAAGCAACTGGCTTGAGCAGCGCAATTTCTCATGTGTACGTTTCTCAGGAGAGGCAACAAGCAGTAGACATGGAGTTCATCACTCTTGTCTTCATTGCCATCCCCAAGACTGGCAATGGTCAGTACAGTTGCCTCCTCAATCCATTCTTGGCAATAATCAAGAGTTATGTGGGCTCCATCCTGGTCACAAATTTTGCAATCCTTCCTACCGCTCTTGTCCTTCAAGTCCCCACCAGTATGCGGACTCTGAGTTTCCCATGTGCAGTCGTGATGCAAAGTCTGAAGAACAGAGGCATAGAGACCATGAGGTGAAGAAACATCATTCGGCTAAACAACATTTCCGACCCATTGCAGGTGGAGCCCCTATCATATCTTGCTATAATTGCTTGAACCCTCTGCAGATACCTGCAGATTTTCTTCTCTTTAGAAAGAGATTTCATTGGCTAAGGTGTGGTGCTTGTTCAGAGCTGCTCAAATTTTCACTTCAAAACAGAACTCATTTAGTACCACAAGCACTGAATGCTTTTTGTGTCCCTCCACCAAGTGAGGTTGGCAACTATAGTGATGATAGTAATAGGAGATTGGTTTCAGCATCTCACGCCAATGCTTCTCTGTATGCTGATCCGGTGTCATGCTCAGATGATTATGGACTCTCATACTGTAAAAGCTGCTCCACTGAAGGAGATCCTGTTCCCTTCACGTCCTCTCATGCCCTCCCAGGAATTTCAGATCAAAGAAACATGTTATCTGATCCTTCCAAACCTGTGCATGAAAGGAAGGAGTCTATTGGGAAACGGTCACAAAACAAGCATAAGAATTCAGTGGAAACGTTTGAATCAGCTGGGCTTTCCTCCAACATGTCCAAAGCAGAGAAATTATCCTCTGAAATCGAGCCAAGATCAAGCTCACCACTTCATCGTCTCATGGGTTATTCCTCACCCAGTGAGGTCATAACTGGCTCAAGGCCGTCTGGTATGGAGTAAGCCTATAGCCTCCAACGAAAAAAAAAAATGCACGAGGTCAAGGAAATGAGGGATATTGTTTAGTATTTGGTGATCTGGCCGTGAGTTAAGCCCTATAGAAGGGCCATATATTGTTCATAGAAGGGAGTGATTCTCCAATTGGTCTGTACTGGATGGCAATAATGGCGTTCAAGGAGTATTATCTAGGAGAATGTGTGGTAGGAGTGGGGAATTCGCCAGAAGCAATATGCTGTATAGTGTATCCATTGCCTGGAGGCTGAAGCATTGAGCATTCTGAGAAACGAACAACATTAGTTGATTTCTATACTTCGTGTTTGGTTCTGGTTAAAACAAGATTCACGTCCTCGCTCTGGATTATATTGTAGAAGTAGACACGAAAGGCTTTGATTGTTGTATATGTAGATATTCACCCAGATTTCTATCTAAATTTGTATATTTTGTGGGGGGGGGGGGGGGGGGGGGG
>QEOT01004263.1:106056-124247 GCA_003123785.1 Pterocarya stenoptera
CCCCCCCCCCCCCCTCTTTCTCTCTCTCTTTTTCCTTGAATTTGAATGATTTAGGAGAAGAGGCTAATGCGAGGGCATACAATGGCCTTATCTTATGATCCCTTATTGCCCACCACTTGGTAGCTGCTCCCCACACTTGTGTAATAACCTTCTTTGTCTATCAGTAGTTACTTGTCACAGGATTTTGCACAAACTGGACAACTATCCTAGGTGGGGAAAAGTTGGCATTTAGTTGTAATTGGGAGGGAGAAGTTCAAGCTCTTTATAATGATTCTGTGGCTCCAATTGTAATGTTGACTGGTCCTTTGGGAGCAAAGGTCCAGGTGTGGCTTGGACCTTCTTTGGGTTGTTACAAATGATATTAGAGCCAAACCTAACCAGAAGTGTGAGACTTCAGCTGTGCTACCTATGCTGAACTTGGCCTAACAAGGATGTCGGGATTTAAGGGGAAGATTGTAATACTTGGATTGTGCATAGGAAGGTGGTAAATGGGACCTCACATTGCTTGGGGGAGAAGTTCAAGCCCTTTATATTGATTCCAAGGGGCTCTAATTGTAACATTGACAAGTCTTTTTGGAGCATGGACTCAGATGTGGCTTAGGCCTTCCTTGGGTCATTACATTAGCTGAATCAACTATATTCCTCAAGGAAAGTTCAGGTGTCAGTCTCCCCAACCTTAAACAAGACCACCTTAATGTTGCCTGAATGTGTTATAAAAAAAAAAAAAATGTTGCCTGAATGTGTGCGTGCGTGATCTTTATTCTTTCTAGCCAATTATGGTGTAGGTCACTATGAAAACAGCCCTCTCGATGACACAAAACAAAATTATTGCCCCTATGAGTGCTTTTCATTCACTTCACCTTCTGCAGGCAACACATGACCACTCTCAATACCTTGCACTTCCTTAGCAATCATTCCCACAATATCCTTTTAGCATCGACCATTATTCTGGGTGATCCTTTTTTTTTTTTTTTATGCTTTCCACATAACTGAAAAAGAAAAGAGGGGGTGGGTACAGAAGAGTATGTAATCTGGAATCAACGCCTCTGATGTTTTTCCTTTTTCTTTATTCCTGTGACTCTTTTATAACAGTTTCCCAAAAATGTTTTTGGTTCTGCTTTGCAGCAGAAAGAGAAGTAAAATCCTCTTATGCTTTCTCTTTTTCTTTTTTTCCCAATGAATCTTTTATGACAGTTCACCAAAATGCTTTTGTTTCTGCTTTGAAGGAAAAAAGTGAAGAAAATCTTGTTTCTTCTCTAGCTTTTGAGAATTCTTTTATGTTTTATTATTGATTTGGATGCTTAACTATTGTTAAGTAATCTCTTCCATATGACAGAAATGTCATAGTGCACGGCATTTTTAGAATTCATTGTGTATCTCCATGCCTCAGGGTATGACTGTTTAAGGAGCTCCCTTCTTAAGTTTCAAACGGATTGGATTGCTATATAGATTGTAAATTTTACATGCTAGTAGTTATATCTTAGATTTTTCTTAAGTTATTTTTGAGGTTTTTTATTTTTTGAAGGTTAGTAATGCATTTAGAGACAGAAAAAATCAACACGCAGTTTGGTGGTTGGAAGCCCTTCATCATGCTGAGCAGAACAAGGACTTCTCAAGCGAGTTGATCAGAAAGATTGAAGAAGCTATCTCACGAGCTCCAAACAATTCGAGGTCATCAAGAATTTCATCCCGGTTAGTTATGGTTTTAGTCACCTATATCATCACTTGTTGCATTAAATTATTGTGATTGCTACTACTTTTGATTTTGTGAACTGTTAATTGTAATAGTTCCTGTTTGCATCAGAAGCTTTTAGTTTTAACCCAATCTGTCTAACTAAGAGTGTTGAATATCCCTATGAGGCTATGTGGCTACTTTGAGCTAAAAGACTTGTAAGGCACGAGGATATGGTAAGTTGGCATAGATGTGGAATTTATTAAAATCAGTGACACATTGTTGTCATTATGTAGACAATACAAAACATAGGCACAGTGCATCAAAATCGAAAGCTTGACAAAACGGTTTGATTAGGGCCAATTCAACTTGAATCGGTCAAAAATTGAACCAGTTTTAGTGAACTGTTTCAATTGGCTGATTCAAGTTAATTCAGACTGATTTGTGCCAGTTCCAACCAATTTCTTTATTTTATTTGTTAAATGAGTTTTTGTATTTCTTATACAGATATATGATAGAACTAAACATATATTAAAATTCTCATCCTTGTATACAGTAATGGTAGAAAAATCGAAAGATAAAACATGGTGTTCTTTACTTTCTTTAGTTGAACAGATTTTTTTTTATTGATAAACGGAACTTTATTGATCATAAAAAAGGCAAGAGCCCAAGTACATGGGACATATACAAGAGCATTGCCAATGCGTGCTAGTTTAGTGATACAAGAAATTCATAAAGATTTATGCCATTAAAATCAACCACAATCGACCAATGGAGTAAAGTATTGGAAATGAAATTTCTAAGCTCATCTATTGGCCTCTCGATCTTTGAAGCTTTTTTCGTTCCTTTCCTTCCAACACACTGCTATAGACATATTGGGACCATCTTCCATATTGGTGCAATCTAAGGTTAGGTTTGGATAGTGAGTTGAGATGAGATAAATTAAGATGAAAGTTGAATAAACTATTGTTAAAATATTATTTTTTGATATTATTATTATTTTTTATATATTTTTTTTTTATTAGTAAAAATATTATATATATAAAAAAAGAATAACCAAGTACACTGATGCAAGAGAACACCTTGCCCATTGACCCCATTGACCTAAAAAATTATTTTTGATATTTGAAAAAGTTGAATTGTTTATTATATTTTATGTGGGAATTTGTGAAAGTTGTAATAATGAAATGAGATGGGTTGAGAGTGTTTCTCAATCCAAACTGAGCCTAAGAGTTGCCTAGAAGGCCTCTCCAAGAAGCAAAGTGATTGATTATCCATCTCAGCATCACCCAAGCTAATCCCATCCAAACAAATAACTCAATCCACAAGATCATAGCAATCTCACAATGAAATAGTAGATGATCAATGGACCCTCCACTCTTTTCACGCATACAACACCAATCCATGACAATGATTCGACATTTTCTTAAGTTGTCTAGTTTTCCTGAAGATGAAGTTATAGATATAAAAAATTATTTTTACTTATCAAAAAAAAAAAACGATCTTCCCCAAGGAAGCCGTCCATACAAAGAAGCTTGCCTTGATGGGTGCCTTTGTCTTCCAAATACTCTTCCATAAGAATGGATTTGCATTATGCACAAAAGTAGCGGTGAAAGATGTTCACCTAGTCTCAAGCCTTCGTAGCTTTTAAAGAAGCCCTTTGGTGTGCCATTCACTGATATAGAAAAGCAAGCAGTAGAGATACAATGTTTGATCCATGGATATTATTTTGTACCAAAGCCACATCTCTCAAGCATGTAAACCCAGAATTTCCAATTAGTCATAAGCTTTTTCCATATCAAGCTTGCACATGAGCCCCGGATCTCCTGACTTGAATTTACTATCCAAGCATTCATAGACAATAAGCATTGAATTTGCCTTCCTCTAACAAAGGCATTTTGGGGCTTTGATATTAATTTCTCCACCACCATGCTCAATCTATTCACCAAAAATTTGAGAGGATATTGCACATCCCACTCACCAAACTAATGGGGGATGATCTTTTAACTCTTCAAGACCGGGCTTTTTTTGGGATAAGAGTAATGAAGGTTGCATTAAGGCTTTTTTCAGACCGTCCATTTTCATGGAATTCATGAAAGACCCCCATTATATCATCCTTGGCCACTTCCCAACAAGTTTGGAAAAAAGCCATAGAGAAGCCATCCAGACGTAGAGATTGTGACTTTGCATTGGGAGAGAAATGAGTATTTTGTATTAAACTTGTGACTTCACACAAAATACTACCATTTTTATGTGCTTATAACTTAACAATATTTATCCTTTGTAGATGATAATATTTGAGGCAAAAAAAATGTGGACAATTGAGGTCAAATACATGAATTACATGCTTGTTGAAACCATTTAAATTTATTTAATATTCTTATTTAAACTAGTCAATGAATTCATATTTAAACTCTTTTATATATGATAGTAAGGCTTGAATTTCATTATATACAGATTCAAAATTGTCATGAATCACCCGATTCGGTTTGTTGAATCATCCGATTCATTGAATCAGTCCTTTGATTCCAAACCAATTCCAATTTTACGAACCTTGTTAAAATCAGTGACTATACAACTCTCGGTGTAGACTTGGTTGTCTATCCTTGAGAGTCAGTGTAGAAATCAGTGTATCATCAAGTGTCCAGGTTCAAAGAGGAAAAGAGTGCTAGAAATCATGGGATTCCATGGTAATTAGGAATGTGCTACTTTAGAAAGCATAGGTGAAACCCTTTGCTTAGAGTTTCTATAGAAGATAAGCAGTAAATATAAGCTATGTCAAATGTGATATTGCTATTAGGTAATAACGTTTGTTTCTCCTAGTCCAGATTTCGAAGCTTAAGTTCTCTAAAATATCATATCCAGACTGGTTTGGATCAATTGGAAGCCTCTAGGATAGTGTTACTTGATCAACTTCTGGGAATTGATCATACAATGGGGAAACCAAAAGAGGAGGATATTGAACGTGTGAGATACTGTCGAAGTTGCAAGGTCAATGGGGATGGTCCTGCCTGTGTTGCCTGTGAACTAGATGGATTGTTTCAGGTTTGCTCACAAACTTGTCTGTTAACCATGATGCTCTCTTGTACAACTAAAATTTGTTTTCTGCGGACATCTGACTTATTTCTCCAGGATTATGAAGCAAGGCTCTTTCGTCTTAATAAAGAAGATGGAGGGATGATTACATCTGCTGAAGAGGCCTTACATTTGCAGAAGAAAAATTCTGCTCGCAACCGGTACTTTTGGAATGTACCACCGCCAGATTTATCATCCAGTGTTAGAAAGAAGAGAGATGTTGGAGAAAGAGTTGTGGTTAGTTGTTAAATCTCTTCTTCGTTTATGTATCCCAAGTTATGGTTAAAGTGGACCCATATTTTGTTTACACACTGATGTTAAATCTCTCCCTCTCTCACACACACACACGCACACACATGGTGGCCTGGTGCAGATTGCTTCTTTATCAAATTCAGACATGTAGTTCTGTGTGTGTGTGTGTGGCCTTCTTCTCCTTATTCTTTCTGAGTACATATCCTTTAAAAAAAGTCTCTTGTTATTTGGTTCATAGAGACAAGGTTCGAGAACCCTTATTTACTTAGATTGGTAGGGAACCACAGGAAGAACGATGTTTGAAGCAGATTGCTATGTTGTAATATATGGTACTGCTTTGATTTTATAGATGTTTGTATGTTACTCCATTGATGAACGTAGATTGACCCTTTTTTTGTTATATACTTTTTTGTGGTGTTCACATGATAAAGTTTAATTACCGTGCAGCAAGCCATAGTCAAAATCATTTGTCTGGAATACATTTTAGAAAAATTATTATTTGTCCATCAAGAGTTGGAAGGTCTCCTTGTTTATGACTCATATATCAAATACTGAAAGGATTTAAATCTTATTTGACCTTTTTTAAGTTGAAACTTCATTATATTCTGTTCATTACTCTTAAGTGGAGCAAGTATACCTTGGTTTGGGTTTGATACAGATACAGATACAGATACTTAGCATTAATGGAAGAGATTTCATGGAGGCAAAAATTGAGGGTGTTGTGGTTGAAGGAAGGGGATAGGTGTACCAAATTCTTTCATCAAATGGCGAATTCTCATAGAAGATATAATGTGATGGAGTTTCTTCGTGATGGGGACAGGTTGATTAAGGATCAAGAAGATGTTAAGGCCCACATTGTGCATTATTATGAGCAGTTGTTTTCAGAGAATTTTCTTGGAGACCAAAACTGGACAACCTTGTTTTTAACTCAATAGAGCAGGTTGATGTTGTGTGGTTGGAAAGAGAGTTTGAAGAAGAAGTAGTTCTAGATGTGGTAAAGGGTATGGACAAGGATAAGGCTCCGGGACTAGATGGATTCTGTTTGGCATTTTTTCAAGACTGTTGGGATGTTGTTAGAGATGATATCATGAAGGTGTTTGCCGAGTTTCACTCATATATGAAGTTTGAGAAGAGCTTGAATGCGACCTTCATTGCTCTTATTCCTAAAAAGGCCAGGGGCTGTGGAGATAAGAGACTTTAGGCCTCTTAGTTTAGTTAATGGCATTGATAAAATCATCTCTAAGGTGTTGGCTAATCGTTTGAGTAGGATGATGGAGAGGATAATTTTACCTTCTCTAAATGCTTTCGTGAAAGGTAGGCAGATTTTAGATTCTATTTTATTTGCTAATGAATGTTTGGATAGTAGATTAAAGTTTGAAAAGGCTGGTATTTTTATTAAATTAGATATGGAAAAAGCCTATGACAGTTTAAGTTGGGATTTTCTTGATTATCTATTGAGGAGATATGGCTTTGGTGTTAAATGGAGATTGTGGATAAAGCATTGTGTATCGACCTCAAAATTCTCTATTTTGGTGAATGGAGAACCGGTTGGTTTCTTCTGTAGTTCTCGTGGCTTGAGGCAAGGTGATCCCTTGTCCCCTTTTCTTTTTGTTATGATCATGGATGCCCTGAGTAGAATGATTGAAAAGGCTGTGGAGGGTAATTTTCTGTCCAGTTTTGTGGTGGGTAATGAGTTAAGGAATAATTTAAAGATTTCCCATTTGTTATTTGCTGACGATACCCTGCTTTTTAGTGAGCCTGATTCGGATAATATTCATGCTTTAAGAGCACTTTTGCTGTGTTTTGAAGCTATTTCGGGGTTAAGAGTTAATTTATCGAAGTCTGAAATTGTTCCCGTGGGTGATGTTCAGAATTTATCAGATTTGGCAAACTTATTGGGGTGCAGAATTTCTTCTTTACCTTTGAGGTATCTTGGTCTTCCTTTGGGGGCTTCTTTTAAAGCTGTAAATATATGGGATGGGGTGATTGAAAAAATTGAAAGAAGGTTAGCTGGATAGAAGAGGATTTTCTTGTCTAAGGGGGGAAGACTCACTCTAATAAAAAGTACTTTGTCTAACCTGCCCATTTATTTCCTTTCTCTTTTTCCTCTTCCGGAAATGATTGAAAGGAGAATCGGTAAATTATTTCGAAACTTCTTATGGGGAGGCATAGGTGAGGATAAGAAATATCATTTGGTTAGTTGGAAGAAGGTTTGTCAACCGTTGAATTGTGGTGGTTTGGGGATTAAAGATTTAAGGGCTTTTAATAGAGCTTTACTCGGGAAATGGCTTTGGAGATATCAATTGGAGAGTAAAGCTCTATGGGAAAATGTGATAGATGTGAAATTTGGAAGTTTGTGAGGAGGTTGGTGTTCTAAAGCATCTAGTGGAGCTTACGGGGTTAGTTTGTGGAAATTTATTAGAAAAGGTTGGGATTCCTTCTCCAATAATTTCAGATTGAAGATGAGAGATGGAAAGAAGATTCTCTTTTGGCATGATCTGTGGTGTGGGGATTCTGCTCTTAAGCTGGAATTTCATGCCCTTTTTAGAATTGCAAGGGATCAAAATGCAGCTGTTTGTGATTTGTATTGTAGAAATAACAATCAGGTTGAATGGAATGTTATTTTTAAAAGGGATGTAAATGATTGGGAAGTAGATGAAGTTAAGGCTTTGTTGTTTAAACTTTACAGTTCGAAACTGGTGCAAGATAGAGAGGATTGCATGGTGTGAATTCCTGCTGGAAATGCTAAGTTTTCAGTCTCATCTTATTACAGAATTTTGTCAAGCCATACTAGTTGTGTATTCCCTTGAAAAAGTATTTGGAAAGTGAAAGTTCCTTCTAAGGTTGCTTTTTTTTGTTGGGTGGCTTCTTTGGGCAAAGTTTTGACTACTGAAAATCTTAGAAGGAGAGGTTTGTTTATTGTGGATTGGTTTGTATTGTGCAAAAGGGATGGAGAATCTGTTAATCACCTTTTCCTGCACTGTGAAGTTACAAGCTTTTTGTGGAACGAGGTCTTGAGCTGGATAGGATTACATTGGGTTATGCCTAGGGAAGTGGTGGATTTATTGGTAGGGTGGAAGGATGTAAAGGGCTGCAAGAAGGCGTTTAGTGTTTGGAAAATGATTCCTCCTTGTCTTATGTGGTGTATTTGGCTCGAAAGAAATGGGAGATGCTTCAAAGATAGAGAACGTTCTTTGGGAGATCTTAGGGTTTTTTTCTTGTGTACTTTGAGTTCTTGGGCTAAAGCTTTTGTAATGGCGGATAATTTTCTGCATCTGTTTTAGCTTTATGCTGGTAGTTTTCTTTTTTGTTTTTGGAAGTTGTAGGTATTTCCTTTGTATACGTCATGTGTACTTGGGCTTATGCCTATTTCTTTGAATAAAATTTATTACTTATCAAAAAAAAATATTGCTGTCATCTTCACTTCAGGCAATTAGTTGTTGTTTGAGAGGAAAATAAGTGTTTTTCATTACTCTTATGCTTATCGTTTCTGTTTATAGGTTTCAAAATCTCCTTCTGAGTTGGAGATTGTTCTTGGGGTTATAAAGGGCTATTGCAAAGCTCAGTTAGGAAGCGAGGTTATGTCAGCAGCCAACATGCAGCTTCAGATTCTAGAGGTATAGCCCTATTGATCCTTTTTTATTGGCCCCAACTGCTTATCTGCCACCAGATGTTTATCAATTTTGCATGGAATGATTTGAACTAATGCTTTTTTATTATATTGACTGCTAATTTCTGCTCAAAAGTTTCCAGGAGTTCTTAGTTAATTTACTGCATGCAACTAGGCAGGATCAAAGAACTTTAAAATTTAACACTTTTTCCTTTCACTTGGTTAAGGGCATGCGGAGGGAGTATGGCCATGCAAGGTCCTTGGCAATAGCCCAAGCTCAAGTTCTGTGTGCGCATGATGAACTTAAAATGGCTACAACACGATTACACATAAGTGAAAATGAGAATGAAAAAGCTGTTGATGCTTTGAGTCGAGATGAATTACCTTCAGCTAGTGTACAATACTCTGACGACAAGTTCAGCTCCTTAACCTTGTTGTCACGTGTAAAAGGGAAGCTTCGTTATTTGAAGGTACAAACACAGCTATCTCGAAAGTTTCAAGTTTATGACTGGCTTTCATCAGTATATTCCTTTTTTGCAGTTGGTACTTAGTGTATGTATCATTTCCAGGGTCTGGTACTATCTAAAAAAAAGTCCCCACTGGAAAGCCCTACTAATTCCTCATTAACTCAAGAGATGGGTAGGCTGTCGACTTCTACAGAGCATAAAAGTGGATGTGTACCTAAAGCCGATGATGAAACATGCCCAGTTTGTCAAGAAAAGTTGAGCAATCAAAAGATGGTTTTTCAGTGCGGGCATGTTACTTGTTGTAAATGTAAGTCTTTATCTATTGTATCCATTGTATTACTCTTTATTTGCCCTAACAAAGTAGGGAAAGATAACTGAGGTCCCTTTAACTAAATTCCTAAAACAAAGATTTTGTTTTCTCATAATGTTGACCACTTGAAGAAAATCCTTAAGTCCCCTTAGTTGGAGGAAAATGCCATTTGTGACATTATGGTAACTTGTACTTCCTTTAGAGAACAGAAAATAAGACTCACTAACGAGATACCTATAAAAAAGGGGAAGAAGCCTTACGTTCATTATTCTAAATCATGATTTTCCTGGAAATATGTTCCCATCCTTCATTTTTCAGGGCTTTCTCTTCTTGATACCTATCGTATTGATGGATTTTGTCTATCATACACCATTTAATTGTGACTTCACGCTTGCCTCTTGCAGGTTTATTTTCAATGACAGAGCAGAGAGTACATGATAATAAGTTTCGACCTAAATGGGTAATGTGCCCAACATGCCGACAGCATACAGATTTTGGAAATATAGCTTATGCTGATGATAGAAAAAATGAATCTTTCAATTCACCTGTGTGGCATACATATCAAGGTCGTGAGAAGTGTGAAGAATCTATGATTGTTCAGGGTTCGTATGGAACAAAGGTATGATTCCTATGTAATGCTTTGTCCCGTGACATATTTCACATGGCATGGCTTACAATGATATGATACTTCTTTGTCCCTGCACGTGTTGCTATGTGCAGTTTATTTGTTCTCTCTCCTCTTGTTTCCAAATGATCATAGTTCTTTTCCCTCGAGATTAGTTGCCACTTTTTCTACTTTTGAATAACTGTAAAATAGATCATCAACCTGAACTTGTCAGTGACTCAATGCTTGGCTTAATTGGTGAATAGACTTATAGAGTCAACCTATGCCAGTTGGGGTACCTAAGTATGCTTGTGTTTGTGCAGTACAATACTTTCATGGCAAGCTGTTGAATAGCATTTTTAGATTCATCCTGCTTTGTCTAAAAAGTTGGTCCCATTACTCTTCATACTTGGTAGATCTTAAGTGAAGGGTTCCACCAAGTATAATGCCCTTTTGAGTTCTTGGCAACGTGATGTCTAATTTTACCTAGTTTAGTTCTCTCTCTCTCAATTTTCCTGCCATTTTGATTCGGTCGTCTATGCTAGTTTTTATTCCTATCCTATTAATTTTATCTTGGTTATCCTGAAGATTGAAGCAGTCACAAGAAGGATCTTGTGGATCAAGCATACAGATCCAAAAGCAAAAGTTCTTGTTTTCTCAAGTTGGAATGATGTCCTTGATGTGTTGGAGCATGCCTTCACTGCTAATGAGATCACCTTTATCCGGATGAAAGGAGGCAGGTAAGAGATCCTCAAACAACTTATTATGAATGGAACTTGCTGCTTTCTTGGCTATAATAAGCTAGAGCACTTTTTTTTATCAGTAAATAAGTATTTTATTGATAATAGGCGAAGCCAAGTACACGGGACATATACAAGAGCCACACCTAGGCATGATTGTCTAAAGATATAAGAAAATTATGTATGTTCATGCCATTAAATTCTATTACAATCAACCAATGGAATAAAGTGTGCAGAAAAAAAGTTTTAAGCTCATCCATTGTCCATTCACGATCCTCAAAGCTCCTACTGTTCCTCTCCATCCATATGCACCACCCTAGAAAGGTCGGTATCATCTTCCACATAGCTGCAATTTGAGAATTACCCTGGACTCTTTGCCAACTGGCCAAAAATTCAACAACTCTTCTTTGCATTACCCAAATGAGTCCCACTCTCGCGAATATATCGTTCCATAAACTCATGGCTACATCACAATGCAATAATAGATGATCCACAGACTCACCATTTTTCTTACACATGTAGCACCAGTCCAATACAATGAAGCGGCGTTTCCTTAGATTATCCAAGGTAAGAATCTTCCCTAACGAAGCTAGATTATCTAAGGTGAGAATTTTCCCTAACGAAGCTGTCCATACAAAAAAAAAAAAAAAAGAAGCTTTTAGGGGACCTTAGTCTTCCATATGTTATTCCATGGGAATGTTCTTGTAGAGTGTGTCATAAGAGATTTATAGTACGATTGTACAGTGTATCTGCTCCTCCAGACATACTACAAGTGTGTACAAGATTGAAGAAATCTGTAAATGTGTCAATTTCCCAATCTTGGGCGGCTCTAAGGAAAATGATGTTCCATTGGGGTGAACCAGAGAGATCCATAAGCTCTGCTACTGAGGCTGCCTTTCTTTGTGCAATGTTGTATGGTATTGGGTAGGCTTCTTTGAGGATTCAATCTCCACACTATAAGTCATTCCAAAATTTAATTCTAGACCCATCCCCAAATGAAACTTGAATTCTTCATCTATTCCCCTCCATAGAGCACTTGGAGAATATATTTTCCATTCAGTGTGGGATAATTATAATGAGTTCAAAGAAGGTTGGTAAAATCAAGTATACATAAAAGATTTTCACCGATAGAGATCTGACTAAGGCCTAGTTTGGTTTCACAAACCTTTAAAACCATCTCATCTCATCTCAACATCCACGCACTATTCAAATACAAACATTTTTCATTTTCAAATTTTCAACTTTTCTCAACTTTTTCATCTAATTATTCCCTAATCATTACAACTTTCTCAAACTTCCACATAAAATACAAAAAATAATTCAACTTTTTCAAATCTCAAAATCAAAAATTATATTAAAAAATTATATTCTAACCCTCTTTTAACTCTATTTTTTTTATTCAATTTTTCCTCTCCGTTTCCAAAACCCCTTAAAAATCTTAACTCAAATCATTTCACTACTATTCACAGATTTCTCATCTCATCTGTGTAACCAAACAAGGCCTAAGATATAATCTGCTCAATCGAACCAATCCCTTAACAAGAAAGCAATGGATTTGAAGTGGTTGAGAGAAATTTCTGAGAAGTCTATGAATCAGTTATTTCTTTTGGATCCTTTTGCTATAAGGAAATCTATGAGAATCTAATTTTTGAATGCTTATAAAAAGGGCATTCAAAGTAAATTATCATCGAGTCCTAGGTGTTTGAGTTTTTGAAAGGAGGAGGAAGTTCAATGATGCCCATAAATGATAGAAGCAAGCGTGGCCTTCACTTGGTGTTTTTGGGAAATGGTAGCTTAACATGCTTTGGCTGCTATCCTTACAGAAACTCTTACGAAGAAAAAAGAAAGAATGAATCTTTCTAAGGCTTTGTGTAAGAAATTAGCCTCTACTGCTAGATGTTGCTCAAAAAATAGGGGCGATACTTGGCTCCAAAAGAATATGATAAGGTGGGAGAAAGGCTTTATTTCCGTACAGGAATGAAGAATTGGAATTGGATTGAGAGCTTTTGGTGGTGAGTTGACTAAGGTGGCAGATTGAATCTTTTATAGCTCTGTATGTAGAACAGTGAGAGCATGTAAGGCTTGAGATGGGTCAAAGATATCAGAATGAAGGAATTCGATGGGGGCTGGGAGCAGCTCAGCCCATTCTAGAAAGGAAAAAAATGTATGCCAATGCTCTGTTAGGGCATAGGCAGTCACCAAATCTCAAAACAATCAACAAGGCAACCCAGAGACAAGCTCAGAAATCCTCAAAAGAAAAGCTGGCCAATTCGAGGTAGCAGAACTTGCTTTCAGCAAGGTTCAAACTTTTTAAGAGTGTAGAAGTGGGCCTGAGCTTGGTAGGTGTGAGAGATTTGGATGGCTATAAATGGCCTTGCGCTGCAGGCTAGAAAAGGACGGTCCATTTTTATATTCATTGAGCCTGAAAGTAGTTAATGCTTGGGTCAACCCAATTCGAAAGGGCAAGGGGGCTTGCTAAAGCCCAACTCTGTCAATGAAGGACTAGGGCCAATGCAGACCTGACCCAACCCTTTAGTTACAATCCGATGGAAAGTTAAAACACAAGCCAGGTCCTCTCTCGAACCTGAAACGACCAAGCTGAACGTCCTAAGCGAGGGAGGTATCAGAGAAAGCCAACGAAGGGTGGAAGCTTCAGCACCTCTCCCCAGTGGCAATCATAAATCAGAAAACTCTAAGCAACAAGAGCTTTTGAAAGAACCTAGCTCCGAGCCAAGGGTAGCAATGAAACAACAGCCACCATAGAGTGAGGAAGCTCTCTCAAAGCACAGACAATTCAGATGGAATCAAGGCCAAGAAATACTCATTCCATTGGCCTTGGGAAAAAGTTTTTGGCCCCTTTCATCAACACTAAGACACTATTCTCCCCCCTAGATTTGCTTGGAATGGTACAGAAAATAAGGAGCATGCTTTCAGATTACAGTGCTTGGAGACATCTTTAGGGATGGAAATGAGGCTCTGGAGGCTAAGAGAGCTCAAGATGGAGGAGTAGGCTTGGAGAACTTGATTTTGGAGCTGAGAGGAAAAGGAGCTTCCTTGGGTATAGGGATGATATGGGGGCACAGTTCTCATTTAAGGAAGGGTTTAGAATTATCTATGGTGCTAGGCAGCAAAGAAGGAAGCCCTGTTTATTCACTGGAAAATCCCCCAATTCCAGCCTAGTTTCCTTGGGTAGTTCTTTGTGTTCAAAATAGACTATAATGGAAAAGGGTAAGGAGGTGATAACATTAGAAGTGGCTGAGATTGGCCACATGGGCATGAATAGGTGTGATGATGCATTGCCCAATTTGGAGTTGGAAATATATTCAGGGATGGATCCTTTATCCCTTGGTGTTCTTTCGCTCTGAATTAGGGAGGAAGAAGAATCTCCTCTGAATTGAATTTCTAGGTTTAGGGTTTGCGTCTATTGATTTCTAGCTTTGGGGTTGGAATGGTGGAGACTAGACCGTGGGCCTGGAAAATTTGCCCGTTCAATGGGGTCGGGCAGTCAAGGGCTTAGGACTGGGAACCTCTCCAAGACAGGGCCCTTCAGACCCACCCCTGTAAAGTAAACCCCGGTCCTGTGCATCGCACCCTCAGAAGTTTCCCTACACGGAACTGGTTAAATCACTAGGTTTTCATTAGAGGGTGTTGCCCTAAATGATTGTTTGCACCCATGAGGTGTTGAACCTTGGACCTTGAAGGGAGTGATATCCCAAGACCAAAGCCTTCACCACTTGGGCCAACCGGGGTTTCATCAAAAAGGAAATAATTGAGACAATCCTTGGTCTAAAATTGATATATTCCTTGTATCCCTAGCTTTGGAGGTGCACTTTCCTAATTTGTATCAAAAGAGACTACCCAAACTTTGCTTGGGCCATTAGCTTCGACTGTGGAGGTCTTCAAAGGAGTAGAAAGTATCTCTTAAGTTTGGGAATATATGGTTAAAAGCAAAAGGTTTTGTTGATAAGGTTAGGTAATGTCGTCATCCTACCATTTCCAAGGTACTTTGAGCTTTATCTTTGCTCACAAACTAAAGTAATTGAAGAATGACTTAAATACTTGTGGGATTTACAAGACTTTCAAGGTGTGGAATAGGAGAGAATGCTATCTGAAGAAGAGTCTACAGAAAAACCAACTGATTATTGGTCTTGATAGGACTTTAATGAAGGAGATGCCTTGGAGGCAAAAATCAAGGGCTTTATGGTTAAGAGAGGGTGACCAGTGTAGTAAGTTCTTCAATTGAATGGCTCATTTGCATGGGAGAAACGATGCCATTTGAGATGTTGGTTGATGGCTCAGTTTCTTCATATCAAACTGAAATTATAAATCCTAGGGTGCAATACTATCAACATTTTTTGTCCAAGATTTTGTATGGAGGCTTCAGCGTAACGGACTAGCATTTGAGACCATTTGAGGAAGAGATGGACACGTGGCTTGAGAGGCCATAGATGGTTTTATCATGCCTTTCTTTCAAGCTTGCTAGAATATGATTAAAGATGATAATATGCGGGTATTCTAGGATTTTCATACCAATAGTAAGTTTGAGAAAAAGACTTAATGCTACTTTCATAGCCCTCGTTCGTAAAAAAGTTGGGGCAATAAATGTTAAAGACTCCCGACCCATCAGTGTTGTGAGTGGAGTGTACAAGATAATAGCTAGAGTCTTGGCTACTTTGTTTAGTTTGGCCATTGAGAAGATCATTTCACTTGGTGCTTATTGCCAATGAATGACTAGACAATAGGCTTAACTCGGGTGGGCCAAGGGTACTTCACAAGTTAGATATTGAAAAAACCTATGATCATGTTATTGGGAATTTCTTCATTATTGATCTTGGGAGATGTGGTTTTGGAAAAATGACGATCTTGGACAATGCATTTTGTCTCTTCGATATGCTTTTCTATTTTGGTGAATGGCAGTTTCTCTGATATCTTTCGTGACCTAAGACATAGTAATCTGTTATCTCCATAACTTTGCGTTATTGTTGAGGAGGTTTCTAGTAAAATGTTTTTAGCAATTGAAGGAGGTTTCCACTCAGGCTTTTCTGTGGGGGCTAGTAATCATGGTGTTCTTAAGATTTCCCACTTACTGTTTGTAGATGATACCCTTGTATTTTTGTATGGCAAACCCAGATTGCCTTTTATCTTTGAAGGAACTCTTATTTTGCTCTCAAGTTGTCTCTAGGTGGAAAGTGAATTTGGAAAAGTTAGAGCTCGCTCCTGTGGTAATGTTACTAATGTAGATAGTTTGGCTAGCATTGGGTACAAAGTATCCTCTTTATCTTTGAAATATCTTGTTTTCCCAGCGGGAGCCTCTTTCAAGGCCAAGTCTATTTGGGATGGGGTGATAAAGAAGATCGAGTGCCGCTTGGTTACTTGGAAGAGGATGCACTTATCCAAAAGTGGTGGCATTACCTTGATCAGAAGTACACTATCCAATTTGCCACATTTCCTGTCACTGTTTTTGCTTCACACTAGTGGCCAAAAGAATAGAGAAGCTACAACAATACTTTCTATGGAGTAGGTTAGGTCAAGGGGTCAAATTTCATTAGGCCAAGGAGTGCTCTCCCATTTTTTAAGGAGTTTTGGTGATTCAAAATTTGCTCTTGTTCAATCGGGCTCTCCTAGGGAAGTGGCTTTGGCATTACCATTACCAGCATGAAAGGAAGACTTTGAGGAAAGTAGTAGTGGATTTGAAATTTGATTGTGCTTGGACCAGTGGTTTTCTAATGAAGATCATGGGCTCCACAGGTTGGTGTTGTGGAAAATTAATAGAAGTGGTGGGGAGATTTTCTCTAATCCTAGTAGACTTGTGGTGGGTGATGGTTATAAGATTAAATTATTGCATGATTTATGGTGTGAAGACATAGCCTTCAAGGAAGGATGGCATAGTGTGAAGACATAGCCACAGAGGCATCTTCCTTGGTAGAGTTGTGTTGGTTTGGGTTATGACTGGAAGGATGGTAGACCTTTTTGCCAATTGGAGTTATATGAGTGTTCACAAATTACTGCAGTTGGGAAGATGGTCCTTATCTACTTAATATGATGTATTTGGGAGGGAACGACAGGAATTTTTAGGATTGCAAGTAGAAGATGGATGAGCTCAAAATTTTCTTTTTCAATACATTGTTCCTTTGGCATTAGCTCTTTTCTTGTTCTTGAATCGGTTGGGATGGAATGATGAATCTATTTCTTGGTCTCTTTGCCATTGATTAGGCTGCAGAAGTTAGCCAGACAAACAAAATATGGTCCAATCGTATTGAATCTAAACAGGTGCTCACCCAATTGGTTAGCAAGGGGAAGCTGAAAGCATGAACAACGCAAGACACATGACCCATTGTTGTAGCCCACTCCAGAAAAATTATCCAAATTATTATTACTGCAGACGCGGTAAAAGTAAAGCGCAAGAAAAATATGACATCGAAGGAACATCACATAAACTCAATGAGATGATGAAGTGAAGGCTCCTCCTAACAAAATATGGTCCAATCGTATTGAATCTAAACAGGTGCTCACCCAATTAGTTAGCAAGGGGAAGCTGAAAGCATGAACAACGCAAGACACATGACCCATTGTTGTAGCCCACTCCAGAAAAATTATCCAAATTATTATTACTGCAGACGCGGTAAAAGTAAAGCGCAGAAAAATATGACATCGAGGGAACATCACATAAACTCAATGAGATGATGAAGTGAAGGCTCCTCCTAGACTAGGCCAAATGGCTCGGTAACTTTCCTAACGGGCCCCTGTTAAATAACTGGTCACAAAAGTTTAGGGACAATGTGAACTTAATTATTTAATTAATATTCTAACTTCCAATCACTTGTTGGCCAAATTTCCTATAATAAGGCTTTTCCAGGTTAGAAACAGTGCTTTTGCGCGGTCTTCAGAATTTTTCAGTCATAAAACTTTTTTAATCAATAAACAATAATTTTATTGATGAGATTGATTGGCATATCACAAGTATATGGATTCAAATGTTTTTTAATAAATAGGTCTAACATATGCAATATTTAATGAGAAATGCTACTGTGCACTATGTTCCATAATTTATACCACTTACTTTGCCTCCTTAATGTGACACTACAATATGGTGCCACGTGGCTTATTTAAAAATTTAAGAACACAAACATAAAAGGGTAGAGGAAATTTAGGATTTTAGTTTTCATCTTTTCGTGTTTTCGGGCACCATTTTGTTTTGCATATATTTTTTTAATAAGTCACGTCATGCCATGTCAAGGAGACAAAGTGAGTGGTATAAATTAGGGGCATAGTAGCATTACTTTTATGTATAATTGAAATGAGAATTGAATAGGGTAATTAATATTCTAATTCAAGATCATGACTTTGCTACCATATTTAGTCACTAATTATTCTAAAATTTATAATAGGTGGGAGATGCTTATATGACCGATAAAAAGAAGTTAATATAAATATTTAATTAATATTCTAATAGTCAAGATC
>QEOT01004263.1:127491-138513 GCA_003123785.1 Pterocarya stenoptera
GGCGTGTTCATGTCACCCGTTTCATTTTCCTCTTCCTCACCCTCTCCATTTCGTTTCCCCTCTCCCCCTCGAAACTTCATTTCCCCCTCCCTCCATCTCCATCTTCGTCAGATTTCTCCCTCTCCCTCGAAGACGCTAATCATTCCATTACCAAATGCTGGAGATAAGTCTTTTGCATGAACGGAACGTTTTAGAACCCTTCATACTGGAACTCTCTCGTCCTTTACTGAATTTTCTTTCTTTTTGGTTTTATAAGCTAAGCTCGCCCTCGTTCCAACAACTCTCCAGTTTCTTCTACAACCTTGTAATCTATACGCACCTCTCTATTCTGCTTCACCATTGTACCTGACCACGATCAGAGGCTTGTCGCCAGGATCAGGGATCACCTTGAAGGGCCAGAGCTTCATGTCGATCTGGATAGAAAGGTCGGAGTATCACCGCCCGATGAGACGCTTGGCGTCGTAAACTGTGTTCTTCGAGTTCATGGCCACCTGGTTCTTCACTGCATCGCTGACCAGTCTGTCGATGTCGGTGAACGCTACGTACGACGGGTAGTACGGTTGCCTTGGTCATTGGGGATGATCTCGACGCGGTCATTAACCCAAGCTCCTACGCAGCTGTAGGTGGTGCCCGATGCCTATACCTTTTTCAAGATTGGCTGCCATGCTAAAATCTCACAATTCACACAACAAAGAAAAAAAAGTTGGTCTATGTTTCAGAGCTTCTAAAATTGTTTTTTAGTTGCTTTGAGTACGAGAATCTGGAGGTGAGTCTAGAAGAGAAACCGCGAATTTATAATGTCTTCTAGAGAGAGATGCCTGAGGAAGTTCGGGAAAACTTGAGTGAACTATCAGAGTGTGGGCCGGAAAGTTCTGGATAATTTGAGTTTGGGTTCCAGCGCGGGGACGAAGGTTAGCTCGAAAAACAATTAGGGCTGAAGTTAATTTTCCTCCGTAACTTTCCCATGTTTTGTCGATTTTTTTTAATATATCTCAGCTGACGTGAATGCCACGTCAACCAACTCTTCGAAGTTCCCCACCCCCGGTTGCCTGTAGCTGAGTTGATCTTGAACACTACTCGTCGCAATGGCCCACGTGTGAATTCAGAACGCTAGAAGCTCAACCTTAATTTATGTAAAGATACATATGAAATCCGCCACCAACCCTAACCTTAGAGACAAAGTTCCTTTCACAAGTGAATATCGAGCTTGGCATTATCAACATACAAAATCACCCAAATTGTGCTCATCTCTTTCATGCAAAACAAAAATTAAACTTACTTAGGACCTGCTTGGATACTAAAAAAAGTAATGATATCCTTACACTATAGCTTTACTATTCAGTTTTTTTTTGCCATATTTCTCTTGAAATTTGGACTAAAATCTCATAACATAATCTAGAAGAAAATTTTAATCGACCAACGTAATTATATAATTTAATTAAAATTGAATTGAATTTTATAAAAACTGGCTCAAAGAGCATAAAGTTAATTTTGATAAAATTGAATTTATTTTTAATTAAATTACATGATTATGTTAGTTGATTGAATTTATTTTTTTATAGATTATACAAGAAGGTTATGTTATGAGATTTTTAGTCCAAATTCAAATAGCAAAAGAAAAAAAAAATTGGATAGTAAAACAGTAGTAAATGGGGTGTAAGGATATCATTATCCTACTAAAAATATCTCAGAATATATGTAAATTATAGTGAAATAGTTTAAGTTAAAATATTTTATTGGGTTTTGAGAAATGAGAGAGAAAGTTTAATAAAATATTATAAAGTTAAAAAATTGTTTGAATATTATTTTTTAATATTATTTTTGTTTTGAAATTTAGAAAATATGTATTGTTTTTTATGTTTTGTTTAGAAGTTTAAGAATGTTGTAATCATTAGATGAAAAAATTAAAAATTTGAAATTGAAAAGTATTTGTGTTTGAGTGATGTTTGGAAATGAAATATTTGAGAATACCTGAGAGCAGTTGTGTTCCCAAACAAACCCTAATCAATTCTATGTGCAAACCCTAAGTGGAATGTTGCGCTTCCGACAACAAGTTTGAGCTTCAAGAAAAAGAAAAGGGAATTGAATTCTGGTTTAACAATGAGGTATGCAAGTTGGGGTCTAGATTTAGTGGCTGAAACAAAAAGAGAATCAGAAGTTGAGATAAACCAAGATAACGGAGTAATTGGATTGATGGGTATGGATTGGTTGGGCAACAAGTGTGGAGGAGAGGAGAAGGGAGTTGTAGAGTCGTTGGAGTGTCTAGGGTGCGAGGCAATTATGGGAGAAGATGAAAGAATAGAGCCGATTGACTACTATAATATATTCAATAAGAGTTTCAAAGTCTCCGGCTCTCAAGAACATAACGCCTCTTTCAGAAAATTAAGGACCATGAAAATATTGTATGTATCATGTTGCACTAGTAATGACAATCGTGTTTTACTACGTATCTCTTGTCACTCTAAGAAATGGGCACCTATAGTGGGCACCCCTTCCCCTTCTATTGGGGCTTATTAAGAGCCACTTCATGAGCCTTGATGGCTGGCCTTTAATGGCCAGCCAAGAGTTAGACCTAAAGAGGCTCCTTTTGGATGAAACATGTGTGGCACAAACATAGAAAATCTCTTTCTAATATAGTTCTCTTTACTCCTGGCATTTAGGTTATGGAATATGTGGATGTTTCTCTGGTCCTACCATGTAGCACACTCCATTATCGATGCATAAAGATTTTGGATGAACGACGACGATGGAAAATCCGTGGAACAACCACATTAGATCTACGGTATGCCAAGGAAATAATATCGCTTCCGCTGTATATTCTGATCTAGTATTTCTAACAATGGCATCAGAACATTATCAATTGCTCCCGATTTATGTTTTGTCATGCAGTGATTTCTTTTATGGAATAGTTTTTTTCTGTGATGAGGTTTTTTTTTCTCTTGGTAACCATGGCCGTTTAAGAGGTGGTTAACAAAAAGTTTGCCACTTGATCTATGTCGAGCATTGTAAATGCAACCAAAGGACCACTGCCTATGTAGCGGCTATGGCCACATACCGAGCGGGGCAAGGACCTGTATGCTTGGAGGTGTGGCACACATTGGCACCGTAAGCACCATCAGATAGTTACAATGCTGCGTTACTCATGTAGAATTGGGCAACACCGCAGTGCTACTGAAGGTGAAGCGACGATGTTGAGTGCTGCATCTCCATGACACATCACGGTTCAGTGAGGGTGCTATGCACAATGCAACATGCCTTCTAGAAGCCTAGAAGGAGCTGCGAGCAGTGCAGTGTGCACCGCTAGGGAATTGCGCGCAGCGCCATGCGCATGGCAGGGGTACACGGCAGAGTTGAGCACTATAAATTACCTTGGCAAAGAACAGTTCTACGGTGGATGGGCCATACGCAGCACGCTACCACAGGGGCAACATTGGGTGGTGGCGTTAGGGGCTCCGCTGTTCCCAAAGAAAAACCGCGAGCTCCGATGTGTTGCTACCATAAGAGAGTGCACCATGGAGATTGGCGCGCCCTATTGCAAGCAGAGTGGCACACTCCTCAACAAAGGCGCTGCCTTCTACTACACACAGAGCATCACGCACCATGGTGGTGTTGTGAGCTCTACTGTGCGCAGAGGAGCACGGAAAGCTCCATGGCTGTGCCTTGAGGCTTGAAGGGTGGCACAAAACTCTTGGGTGGTGGCGGTTACAAGATTTCTTTTTCTTTTTCTCAATGGTTACAAGCATTGTAGGCTATAACCATTGGGGAGGATGAAGAACAATAGTTTTTTGTTTTTTCAACAAACGGGCCTGAGCTGGAAAATAGATCTAGATCAAATGGTTGGGTCTCTTTTTCTTCTTCTTCTTTTTTATTTTTTCCTAGCCCATGTAAATTTGTTTTAGCAAAATCCATCTATTTTAATTTTTTTTTAAATGGATTTGGTCTGGGGCTACAAAAGGAAATGGGCTTTTTTAAAATTACCTTTGGGCCCAAAACAAATTTTTATTATTTGTGTTAAAACTTTTTTGGGCTCAAAACAAGCTGAGGCCAGTTTTTCATCCTTTTAAATCTGACACGTATCATATCCTATTAAGGGTGCTAGCAAACTGGGCTGTGAGCCTAGCAGGCATAGGCCTACTTTGTGAAGTTAGGCGCCCAAGTGGTTGCGGCCCAGTGGCTATGTCCAAGATCATGGCACTAGAAGTGCAGGAAGAAGCACAAGTTTTTTGTGCAAAATGTTGGGGTGGTGTTTAAAATCCAAGACCTCATAAACAAGAACAATGAGCTCAACCAATGGGCTAGAGCTTATTGTTTGTGTATGCTGATTTTATTTATTTAAACCAGCAAGTAATTGTGGCACAAAATATTTCTTTGAAATTATTTTGTTATTGAATACATGTATGCCATGATATTATGAGATATTTTATCGTATTTGTTAGGCATTTTATTTTATGTTATAAATTGTCTATATTATTATTCTTTGTAAATAATCAATATTTGGACGAAATGTGATCATTTTTATGCATGTATTTTGATTACATGTAGTTGTATAAGCTTATTTTATCACTTGTATTTTTTAGGCTAATTTTAGAAATTAGTCTTTAGATTTTCTTTTAGAATATGATAAAATAAAGGATTAAGTGGCCCGAATTTTATTAGTCTATACTTATGATTGGCTCATGATTTCTTTGATCTAGGAAGAAATTGTTTTTGCATGTGACTAACTCGGTAGATTGCTTATCCTAGTGGGAATATGGTTGAAATTGATTTGGAATTAATCTCCTATACAATATAAATTTACACGAAAATTAAGTTAAAAACTAATAATTAGTCATTGAGGCATAAGAGATGATTAGGAAGCTAAGCGAATTTTCGATCTTATGATGTATGTTAATTATTTTATTTTGACTTAGATTGACGAGGCAAATTATTTAGATGTGTGTGCATTTAAATCCGCATAAGTTGGTAACTTTGAGATAATCGAAAAGAAAGCCTAGAAATTGATTATGCGACTTAATTGTCACATTAATCTCCTCCATGAGCAATAGTTGAAAAAGAATGAAGATTATTATGAGTGTAAGATAGTCTTAGAGCATTATTATTGTAAAAACTTCTTAAAGGTATAGAGTAAAATTGGAAGTGCGCGTGGGACGCATGCACTACAATTTTATAGAAGTTGAAGGAATCAACTATCAAATAAAGCTAAACTGTTATTTTGCATTTGAGAATCTTGTGAGTAATAACGGAAGTTGAGTGTTATTTTGTAATGCAAAGATTAATTGTTCCTATATTTGAATTTGAGCATTATAATCTTGAATCAACTTATATTAACTCACAGATAAGCACATATTCTCTAAAATTTACTAGTATTTCTGACAAGTAAAGACATTAAAATTTGAGTGTGCAAATGTTAAGGACATTCTTGATTGGCACATTCATTTTAAAAGTTTTATTAGTGCCCCTCTCTCTTGTATTAGCACTGGTAATTTTACTCAAGTTTTATTTCTATCTAGCGAGAACAAATAGATTCTTGTAGATATATGAACTTAAGATCACCCCTTAAGAATAATACCAAGCACTTTGAAGGTTTGCATGGTAACTGAGGCAAAAATCTGAATAATTAGGTACAACTTAATTAAGTCTAAAAAATTTGCTCGTGATTTCATTGATGAAAAATATGTTCTAGACTAAGATAATTTCTTGCAAAGTTTTTCTTTTCTCAACTATAGTGAATTGGAGAATACAAAAAAATATTGAGTAAGTGAGAAATTGAGATATTGCTAGTTAGCTGCTAAAACGACATATACTGTATTTATTGCATAATGAGATGTTTTTGGCACTTTTAATGCGATATTGGCGAAGTCTGTACCTGATTTGATTTAAGACTCATTGCAAAGTGTTAGTGAGAATTCCTAAAGATTTACGAGTTGGATGTTCACTCATTGATTCAGTGATATTATTTTTCGGGTGGAGATGATATACTAGAATGTGCCGTGGAGGCATAGGATGATGGGTGTGAAGTTTGAGAAATTGAAGGTTTTCTTACTAATACCCTTTCATTTATTTAAAAGAGTCAAAGAGAAAATTGCAATATGAGCATTTTCTATGTAAAAGTTCATATACATGCACACTAAAAGACATGGAATAATAAAAATTATTGTTTCATCATATAAATGCAATTCCATTTCTTTTTTATGGAAAATATTTTTTTTTTTTCAAAATCCAATCGTATGAGTTATATGATTAGAACAATTATTTCACAATTTAATAACTTGCTGAGAATGGAATTATAAATGAATTATGGCACAAAGCAGTTGTTACATCATACTTGGGTTAATGTAATATGAGGTTGTGGCCTTAATTCTGATTTATCGTTCTTAGATCGAGTTCATTCGCTTTTGAGAAAAGTTGAGTGATTATTTTGTACAAATGTGAATTCTATTAAAAATCTAGAGAATCTAAACTTGATCGTTTTTTGGTTGAGTCAATAAAACTACTCGTATTTTCAGTGAGGGTGGAGAATTGTGGATTTGAGTAACACTTATTTTTTGGAAAGAACGTTTCGTTCTACATTACCTTAGTTTCATTCCACATTACCTTAACCTTAATATTTTCAATTTTTTTTTATAAAAGATCGCCTAAAATAGTAGGAGTTATTCAACAACTAGTGTGAATACTTTGAGTGATGGTGTACCACTAGTGATAGTAACTCCCAAAATTCATAGAATATAAAGATCCTCATAAATAGTATGAAAACTAGGGCTGAACACCGACCAAGTCGGAGTTGGTATGTCCATCCTCCGACTCCAACTTCGACATATTCATCCTCCGCTCCGACTCCGACTCTAACTTGTCGGAGCGGGGTCGAATTTTGGGCTTTTTTTTTGTTGTTTTTAACTTCATATTTGGCACGCTTTTTAAAAAAGAATTTTTTTTGTGAGCTTTTAAATTAAAATTTTTTCAAAATTTACAATCTAAAGTAAATAACGGCGGGTGTGAGGGAGTAAAACACGGCGACATTTTATTATTAATTATATGTTATCACTTATCATAGATTCATATAATACTTTTAACATTTTATCATATTATAGTGTCTACTTATATGTTATTGACTTATCATTCTATTTATGATTTTTATAATTTTTTCCATCACTCGATTTAATTGTTAGTATTAATTAATGAAAATTACTATTTAAATTGACTTGTACTATATTGACTAAAATTTAAATACAATTATTATACCAGTATTATTGTACATTGCCACATTGGTATTAAATGTAGACTATCAGTCTATAATGTTATTATTATTAGTATTTATGCTTGTATTATAGGATTGATTATTGACAATTACATATTATTATACTATAGTATTACATGTTATTAACAATTTCATGTTATAGTCTATAGACTTGTACTATAGTGAGTAATTACATATTATCGTCTATAGACTTGTACTATAGTTTTTATAAATAGTGTTTAATTATATGTTATTAACTCATTATACTTTTACTATAACTAGTGTCTAACTTATTCCTATTAATAGCTAAAGTATAATAGTATTACATGTTTATTCGTTAGTAGTTAGTTACATATTAATTGTTCAATTAAAGTATTACATATTATTATATTAGTTTCTAACTTAATTATCTACTAGACTTAGTATTCTATATTTAATTTATTATACTAGTCACTAGTGATTATATACTATATATTGGAACATTGGTTATTATACATTACTATTATTATATTATATTTTTACTTTAGGTATTATACATTACTATTGCATGTTATTATATATTAGTATTACATGTTATTATAAAGTTATATATTAGTCATTAGTGTTTATCCATATGTATTATTATACATTAGTAACTTAGTTTGTTAGTATTACATGTTATTATGCATTTTAGTGTTTATACATTAGTATTACATATTATTATATTTATATATTAGTAATTTATTGTTACATGGAAGTAATATTATAATAGTATGATGTTTACATATAAACTATTATTAGTCAATTTAGTCTATATATATTATACTATAAATATATTATTTAATAATAATGAGCTCACGCTAGTATAGTATGGAGTTTAACTAACTATCTAAAATATAATTATATACAATTTTTATGATTAATATATAGAAAAACACATATATTTATAAAACATATATAATATTGATGTCGGAGTTAGCATATTAGAGTCGGATCGGAGCGGAGTCGGAGTCAAAGTCGGTTCAACTCCACCTCCGACTCCGACTTGTCGGAGTAGGAGGAGTCGGGGTCGGAGTCGAATTATCAAATTTTTGCTCAGCCCTAGTGAAAACTATATATCAGTATTCTCTCATCGTTTAGAGACTAGAAGAGAATATTTGTAATATAGCTCCACTAAATATACTGAATTCACATAGTAGGAATCCCAACATAAAATCTTAGATTTACTTCACTTATATGATCCAACCTAGAGTTGTTGATCTGATTGACAAAGGAAAAGTGGAGTTGATATATGTATAATCCATCTCTTAGTACTAATTGAGTTACATTTAGATAACCATTAATCGTACATTTATTGAAAATTTTTTTGAAAGATTCAAATAGTTGATTCTCACAGGAGAATTAAATGGTTAAATTTTTGTGATGTTTAGGCTCAAAATACTTTAAGCGCATGATTGTGGCTTGTATTATTTTGGTACAAAAAGTGTATGAATGTTGTTGGTACTATATTCGTGCAGCTTAAACCAACCATCTATTCAAAGACAATCAATGTATCTAGTTATTTTTATTAACGACCTATTGAATAAAATAAGGTTCTTTAAACGTTATTGACAATTTTATAAAAATGTCATCCTAAGAGATATGACGATCTGGTTGTCTTCAATTATTAATTGTTGCGTAATGAGAAGTTTTTCATACCACGAGGTAATGGACATGGGTTTGTGAAAAGTAGTTAAGACTTCACATATTATGAGATTGTGTATAAGAAAAATAGTTTCGAGAAGCTTTTGTTCAAAATTTGTAGACAATTAATGAGATAAAAAAAAATATAAAAGAATCTAGTTTTTCCTATACTATGTGGTGTTCCCATTATGGTTTGTTCATGGGAGTTAGAGATTGAGATTTTGTTAAAGAGAAAATATGGCTTACTTGATTAAATGAGTTTGTGATGCAATTGTGGTTAAAAGTAATAACTAGACTATGGTGCTTATCTTTGGGGGCAAAGACCCTAATCACTTTACCCTTAATGAAAAATAAATAATGGTTATCTCATATATTTTTGTTGAGTACAAGAGATTTATATGAAACACTGAAGTCACAAGTTAAATTTGTTGAATGACATTTGTGGTTACCTTGTAAATTTTTTAAAGTCACAGCTAGACTTACTGACTAAAATCTAAGCTTTATATTATGAGTTTGACCTTAAATGAGATTCGTAATGAGTTGTTGACTTCATGTTTGTGCAAAGAACTTTTATATAAAAGTAGAGTCTCTTGGTAGGAGTATGTTTTTGGAAAGTTGCTACACATGAAATTGCGTATAAAGAGAAATGGTCATTCAACACTACTTGAGAGTTGTTGTTTGATTATTTTTAAGTTGACCATAGGATTTCTCTTCGTCATGGTATTATTCGTTGTACACATGACGTGATGTGTTCTGTGATCATGTGGCGTGGCTGGAAGCATTTTTTTTTTTTGTAAGTACACACATTTACCATATATTTTGGGAGTTATGATGATATAGGTAGGTCAACAAGCTTAGATCGACTCACTTACACGAGCAATTGCCTTTGGCGCTACAAAAGAGTAGCAAGCAAAGATGAGAAAGTATGTCGCTCTGTACTTGTCCAAAGAGGGATAAATAGTAAGACATAAAAGATATGTCACCTTAGTGGGAGCTAAGATGAGGTCTATCATATTTAAAAAGAATATGCATGGTTACCCACAATCTATGTAGCCTATGGTTTAGCCAGATGCGAGATCTTTTTTGGCCCTTCGGATAACGAGTAAATGGAGCGACTCGGGTTAGGCGCTGAGACAACGACTAGACTAAGATCTATACAGTGTATTAAAATTAGATATACGCTCTTTCTTTTTTAAAGAGAACTCCACTGTAATATCTATTTCATACTATATGTGCTTTTGTGTCCAATAGTAGAGGTGAGTGAATGGATCTCTACTTCCGCACTGTGTGAGTCCTGTAGGTCATAATTGATGACCTTAATTTATTTAAGCCCTTAGGAGACCTTTAACTATGTCACAAGATTAATATTTTAGTGCCTACTACTTTGACATGTTATCTATGACCATGAATGATGCAGTCTAAAGAGATATTGCTAGGAAAGCGACTAGACTGAAACTAAATGACATGAGTATGAAGAGAAGACTATTTGGTAATACATCGATAATTATGTGTACTCACTGCCGACAAGTTATATTGCTTATTGAGATTTGCGACATAGCTGTAAATGCATCATGTTTTATGGAGCTTGAGTATTGCTCTAAATCATTTGGACTCGAGAGGGATTAGGGATGCTTAGTCTGATATGACCAAATGAGTCAAGGCATAACGAGTCACTTTCAAGGATGTTGCTATGTTGATCTTCTCTCAAGGAGATTTGGTATAGTGCTTCCATTTTCCTTTTACAGCTGTGCTCGATGATTGCACAGCCTATTTGTCAGTATGAATAAGATTGAAAGCATATTGAGGGATACAGATCTGGGGTCTTGCCCACTATGTGTGAGTAAAAAATGTAAGAAATGGACATCCATAGTGGGCACCCATCCCCCTTCTCTGAAGGGTTATAAGCGTTGATGGTTAGCCTTTAATGGCCAGCTGAGGGTTACACTAAGAGAAGCTATTATATAGCCATTCCTCCTTTTGGATGAGACGTGTGTGGCACAAACATAGAAAATCTCTCTCTCGTATAGTCTTATCTTGTCCAGGCATTTAGGTTGTGGAATATGTAGGTATTGCTCTGGTCCTACCATGTAGCACACTCCACATCGATACGTAAATATTTCGGATGA
>QEOT01004264.1:6698-19295 GCA_003123785.1 Pterocarya stenoptera
AAATTGAATATGTCAACTGATTTAGCGATCTTCTAGAAATAACCTCGATCCACTTACATTCTCGAAAAAACTACTTAACAGGATCAACACGAGAATAACACCAGAGCACTTCAAAAACAAGTTAAATAAAAAAGACTACTCACCAAATCCACCACACAGCTCAGTCCTAGCCAAGTTTTTAGATCAAATCTGTTTCATAAACAAAAAGCTTCTATTAAAGAATAGGTTTTTGCAAGTAGAAAAAACTCGATTAGTAATTTATGCATGCAAAAGGTATGCATCTATGAACACCCATGCATTCTAACGTTTACTTCATCTGATTGTGGACTCTAAAGATTTGCCAACATACTAAAAGAGATTTTTCTTGGCATTATATTTACCATTATATCCTATTATGTACCAGTAAGCCCTTTTATTATTATTATTATTTTTTTATTTTTGCGAATATTGACCTAATCAATTTTTCAGAGGATCTCTTTCAATAATTGTATCTGGCTTCAATATTTGGCATCTTACCTTATGCTTCTTTTCCTTAGGATCTTTATGTCGAATCATTAACACCTTCATAAAACTTTCAAAGTTAGAAGATAAAATGTAAAGGAAAAATAAGCTTGGGATTTCCATATCCCACATCAACATATATCAAGGATATAGTTGGCAAAGTTGCAAAGAGTGTATGACTGAGTCCAATCAATAATTTTTATGCAGACCTTGACATGATTATATAATATAATACAAAAACACTTTATCAAACCCAGAACTTTATTGATACTTAATCAAAACAAATTAAACTAACTATAGTCAAGGAACAAACCTTAATCTTTGAGCCAACCAAGTTCTTGCCATTATTTGGTTCCTACCACATCAATTACTCAATAAGAAATTGATTTCAAAAGCACAAAGGATCCTTATAAAGTATGCAGGGATAATTCTTTGCCAAAATTGGAACGAAAACAACTAATTAATTAAGATTGAGCCAAGAAAAAGAAAACAATGCCAACAGTAATTAGAACCACCAACAATGCCAATAGTTTTTCATTTGCAGATTGGCTGGAGGGACATCAAAACCCATGTTAACAAATACCAAATTACCATAGAATATAAATAAAATACCTAAAACTCAAGGACAGACCAGAGCACTTCAAAAACAAGTTAAACAAAAAACAATCTATCCAATTCTAGCTATTCTACAGTTTTTAAGCAAGAAGGGCAACAATTATAACATTAAGGGAATGAGTTAACAAACTGAATTACTGAATAATACTCGCTTTCAAGGTATACTAGCAAATCCCGAGTGAAAAATGAGAGCATAACTATTGGTGATCATGCACGAAGCATATATAGTCTTATTCACATACTAAAAGTTGCAGTAAGCTATATACATAATACACAAAAGTGAACTAAAATATTATTTTAGATGAAAGTTGAATAAAATATTATTAGAATATTATTTTTTAATATTATTATTGTTTTGAGATTTGAAAAAGTTGAATTGTTTATTATATTTTGTGTGAGAATTTGAGAAAGTTGTAATGATGAGATAAGATGAAACCGCTTTTGTAGCCAAACGGGCCTAAAAACTCAACTTCAAGTTATCAAAGAAAAAATAAATTTCATTAACCAAAACTAAGCAAAATGCACAGAGAGAGAGAGAGAGAGAGAGAGAGAGAGAGAGAGAGAGAGAGAGAGAGAGAGAGAGCATAGAACACAAAGAACTAGCATGAGCCAACAATAGGTTTGAAGCTCCTAACAAAACAGTGACATCAACAACCTTAACCAACTTCCAAGCTAGAAATCAATGAAACAACAAGAAGCCATTAATCAATACAAAGCAAAAGAAAAGCATAAAGCCAAAACAAACTCGCCGAGAGAAATAGAAAATAGAAACCCCAATGTCATTGGTTAAGATGCAACGGTTAAGGCTTTGGAGGAAATAGAAAAGAACATTCGAGAGCAAGAGAGGAGGGGGGAGGGAGATGGAGGATTGAGAGACTCACCGGCTTCCTTCAGTGGCAATGGCACGATAGCGATAAGGGGCAAAAGAAAACTCAAGAGAATGGAGAGAGAGTATTGGGATAGGGAAAAAAGAAAGAAGGGGGAAAGGCCGCCTTTTTATATCCTAACTATTTGCGGCGATTCTTTGTTACTGTAAAAGCAATAGTGTTGTGATTTACGCCCTTTTTTTGGCCGATTTATTTGCGGTGACAAAAAATAGCCGCAAAAAGCTTTATTTGTGGCGATTTTCTCACTCACCGCATTGAAAATGCGACTACAGTTAAAAAACATAGTTTTACTTGGCCGCAACAATCCATTTTTCTTGTAGCATGAGGCATTAAAACTAACTCAAAGAAGATAGCAAGCACACTTAATTTATTATATATGTATGTTAAACAACATGAACAAGGATCGCATTTGGGAGTTTGAGGAATATCACATGGCTTAAAGAATTTGGCAAGCATTGAAATATAGGGAGACTTGAAAACTACTTATAGTAAAAAGTAGGGCCTAAAACAGAATATTGCATCCAGTTTATTTCAGTCACTTTGAAATCTACTGGTGAAAGCTCTTCAACTGGTATCGCCATCTACTGTCTTGTTCAAAAATGCTATATGGATCAGCATTAAAAAAACGTAGATGATGGTATTTATGTAGCTTAATAGCCAAAACGATTGGTTCTACAGTTTACACCAAGACTTAACAGATGGCAATAACCTATCCAAAACAAAAAAAACAAAAAAAACAAAAAAAACAAAAAACAAAAAATAAAAAACAAAGGTTTGAACCATTTTAGCCATTTTTTTTGTTTTTACATGAGAGGACACTACTCTAATTTTATTGATATATTCGCAGTTGTGGCGGATTAATATATCGTGTGGTTACAAGAAGCTTGAGAGTACAAAAATTCAAAGCCAAACTCAACAAAATCTAAATAAAACTGCAAACAAATAGCCATGCAAAACTAAAAAAAAAAAAACTACTACACTAGAAGAACTACAAACAGCGACCACATGGCCCTACAAAACTACAAACAAACAAACTCTAAACAAAGAAGCTAAAGCAGAATAACAAGCCATTTTAGTCATTTTCCATGCCGTAATCTTTGAACAACTCCAGTAAAGATCTCATTGAGCAATTTATGTCCAGATGGATTGACCGATAGATGGATAAAGCCAACTCAATTTACATATAAATATGGCACGGTTTCTAACGAAAGTCTTTTTATTAAAAAAAAACTAATGGGAAGCCATCTAATCCAACCTTCTTCACATCCTAGACATTGAAGTCTCATGACATAATAGAAATGCAAGCCCAAAGGGCCGAGGTACACTACCAGGGTGAAGAACTTAAGAGAAAAGCATTCTACTTCTGCTTGAAAAGTTAAATTGCTTGATAATGTAAGAAGATGACGTATAAATAAATACCAAGTCTTTTTTATTAAAAAATAAGCCCAATGTCAAAGAGTGTGGTACCCAGCTACATTCATTCTTTTTCCACGTCAGTATCATTCTAGATAGTATTGGCTTCAGTTCTCTCACCAAAAATCCCATTTAATTTCTATTCAGATGATGATGTAAGTGGGGTACCTAGCTACATTCAATTTTTTTTCCCACATCAATGTCATTCTAGACAGTATTGGCTATAGTTGCACTCACCAAAAATCCCATTTAATTTCCATTAAGATGATAATTTTTCTTACATCTCACTCTTCCCACCTTCGTAAATAAATGGGAAAAAGAACAATACAACTCTGAAACACCTTTTTACCTCGATTGTCTGAGCTCTAACCTTTATGAGAGGCCAATTGTAAGTCCTCTATATACCAAGCTATACCGCTCCTAGCTATTGTCGGCCTTTTTCTCAAAAAAGACTAGACTACCATTTTGCTGAGAGATACCTAATCTCACAAACTGACAAACGTATCCTTAAGCATCAGATGTGCATCCCCCTAGTCTGTCTGAATCTACATTAATTGTGAGACAGTTTCCAATTGCGGCTACCTTAACTATATAGTACTGCCTAACATAACATGGACTAAAAACTAGGATGTGGCAGAGCAACCATGGTTTCATTGCTATTCCATATATAGATTTACTCCTAAAGATCTAATAAAGATTCATATCCTTCATATAGAAAATTTCCAAAAAAAAAAAATCAAGATTTTCATTCAACCAAAAAATACAATCTTAATCCAAATGGGTCTTTCATCCTGTATCTGGCATAAAGTACATCCAAAAAATAAATTAATTAATCACCCGCTATAAATCCCCCGAATAAAGACAGAGCTATTGAGAGAGAGATTCTGATGAGAATAGTTAGACGCAAACCCTCTAGTTATGAACAGAATCTAATGGGGTATAAGCAAATTGAAAACATACCAAACCAAGAACACTCCGAATGGTAGCATTAACTTGCAGGTTACTTTCTCGGACCGAAGCTAAATGAGATTTTTAAAGAAAAATAAAAATGGTTATATATTTTGTAACTTTCCACTTTTCTCTTACCTAATGTTCTTTTCGTGCCAGATTTAGTGCTGGGGGGCATTTGTCAACTCTCATAACGAACCCGACAATTTAGTTAGATGGTTATGCTGATGAAGTTTGGCTTGACGTAACAACTACCTAAGTTTGGTTCGGTCCGAACCAAGATGTTCGTATTCAAACATTCCAACGGAATATGCATCAATGCATGGGTTTGGAAATTTGGATGTCCATTGTCGTCAATTCAAGTTTCCTTGGAAAGTATTTCAAAAAAAAAAAAAAATTTCCTTGGAAAGGCTTACTCCAAAATATTTATTTCTCATTTCTTTTTCCTTTAACAAAGTAAACTTCATCAGAAATTTAGAATATGTACTCCCCAATTAGTTTAAACCAAACTTTTAAATTTTGATATATCTATCTGATCCTGTAATTACTCAACGCATAATAAAACTTTTTATATACTTTATATGGATGAATATTATAATAGGAAAATTTGATCATTGAAAAGATAATAGATACAACAAAACAAGATCAAAAGTCTTTTCCTTTCTTTTTACAAGATGGAAGTATACTATAGACTTATAATTTTGTATTGATTGAATGTGATGCCCACAGATCCCACTTGGAATTAGATGGAAACTAAAACGTCGGGTTATGTAACTCAAGGTCACACACCCATCGTTCATAACAGTTAACATACAATTTATCTAACATGTTTCTAGCAATATGCAATAATCGCAGTGAAAAAATTCATATCTAAGAAAATGTTTGAGCAATTAATTATGGTACCAAAATAAAAATATCTATATATCCCAAAATACTTGTTCAAAATCCTCCAAATACAAAATAGGGGTTTTAAACCACAACCCTGTTACCAAGTTCATCATCATTAAAAGACATAGTTCTATTGTAAGTGACCTATAGGTCATTTGAATTTCCAAGTGCATCAGTCCTTCTGGTTCAAAATCGTTTGGGCTTCCTTGATACGCTCAAGTAGTCTCATCAAACGTGTTGAGAGCTAGACCCCATACTGCTCTTGCCCTCCCTTGTGCCTTCCTTTCTAAGTTCATCCTTAATCCTTGAGGAATCCATACGCTTGCATTTCCCCATCGTTGTTGTCTATTCCTGTCACAACTTCTACCGTTCTCGAGAAAATAGTAGTGAAAATTACCACAATGAGATTTCAAGGAATCTCAGCAAGTTAAACCAATAACATACAAAAAGATAACATAAGCATGTATGAGACAAATCATGAATATGAATGCATGAGTATGAACATGAACTTGACTGAAAGCTCACTTCTTTCTTGTATGTATTTAAAAAAAAAAAATCATTGATCTTGTAATCATGTGACAGAGTAGCAAAATGATCATGTAACAAAATATCATAGTTTCAATTCATATTAATCACTTGTAATCATTAATCCATATAACAATGTGGGTGGACACCTCACGACTACCCCCAAGAACCATGGACTCCTTGCTAGTTACCACATCACATTGCCGATCCTCTTGACCGGGTATGAGTATGCCAGAGTCCGTATGATATGATAGTTCGCAATTCGCCTTCACTATATTTTCAATGTGTTGCATCCACTAGTGTTAACTACGGCTACTTTGATTTGGAATCATTTAAAAAGAATCAATTTGAAGTCTGTTAACTGTACTTCGTCAACCCAGGGGTTACCACTCTAATTAATCACTCTACAGTGGACAGGGTAGTCCCATTGGGATATTCCCCCATCTTAGCATTGGGATTGTAACAAAAACCGTTTTTCTTGTAATGCACAACCCGAAAATATGTGATATGTAACTTGTGATGAAACCATGTAATTATCATGCAATAATGTTATGTACTTATGCCATATACAAAGAGTGCATCACGTGTATGGCTTGAAAGAATTAGAACATGTCAAAACATATACTTGTGTATAACATAAGAAAGCTCAACAAGCATTTGTCATATCTCAAAACTCCAATCATGTCATTTGAACCAACAATTTACAAGCAATATTTGGACATAGCATGCACGTATACAATACAAATCATATCATCTAATGATCAAGCAAGCTAAAATTATATGTTTTTCAACTATTAGATTTTGGATAACAAACATCAAACCAAACATGTATGTTGTGTATTAGGGTTTCTGCTCCTAACCCTAATCAGCTATAAGCTCTTCTTGTGACTCTTATAACTCATATACACACAATTTGAAGAACCCAAGTATGTGTGTAAGATAATTGTGGTTTCACTTGACAAAACCCTAATGGCCGAAAATGCATGGCACTCTAGATTAGGCTTCTTACAACAATGACTAAGTGAAACCTTATTCGAACACTAGTAAGGGCAGGGCATATCATACCCCTGCAAGGATCACTCCCTTTTACCATCTTTCCATCAAAAGCTCGGGTTCTTTAGAAGAGAAACCCTAGACAAATCATACCAAACAAGGTTATGTATGGTTGACTCCTCATGGTCGAACCAAATACTTCATTAGTCCAGTGGGACTCACAACATAGCCATAACACACATTCTTTAACTCTCTTAAGCCAAACCTCTTCAACCTAAAACCCTTGCAAGTGTGTGTGAGTGTAAAGAAAGAGAACTAGGTGGTGGTTTGATGGTTCTTACCATGCAAATCATTTTCCCACGAAGTGTTCTCGAATCTCCAATCCTTGCTTGTACGAAATGCATTTTTGGATGAAAGGAAAAATTGTGTTTGGTTCTCTTCTTCTAGAGTAGGTGAGATAGAGAGGAGAGGAGAGGGAAAGAAAATCTGATACAATGAAGCAAATGACTTTTGGTGTTCCTCTGGCATGGGGGCGTCGACCATAATTGCCTCGTATTTATACTTCCCTTTGCTCCCACTTATCCTCTCTCTCTCTCTCTCTCTCTCCCCCTCTCTCTCTCTCTCTCTCTCATCACTACTCTGATGCATAATAAAAAAGTATCTGATGCATGGGCACAAAGTGGTGTCCCTTTTTTGCTATGGACGAAAGTCCATTCTTCTTCCCCTCATCATTTCCTCCCTTGGGAACCTAAGGGACTCCTCATGCATGAATGAAAAGTGGTGCCTTCTGTTCTAGCCAAAACCCTAAGTGTCTCTTATCATCCTTTCTTGTGGTTTAGGTACAATGAACCTATGTAAAGAGACATGCATGGTAATGGGTGGCATGGACACCACATGGTCGAAATCCTAGGGTCCTTTAGAAGCTTCATAACCTAGCTTGCATGCTTGTCAAATGGCGTGCTCCTTAGAAAACTGAAACTCTCATAATGATTAAAATCTTCTAGAAATTCTAAGGTGCCTATGCATGAATGCCATGTGGTAGAAAAACCAATGAAAATGGCGTGTGTCTCCAAAATTTCCTTCCTCCATTTGTAGTCCAGGTGCAATGAACCTAAGGAAAACAATGCATGGTTGCCAAATGGCATGAAGTGGGCATGTGTCTCTTGCCATTTCCGAAATCCTTCTTATCCTCTTTCATGAAAGATTCTTCTAGAATCCATCACAAGTGGCATGTAGCTCTTCCCCAAATTGATCCCTTGCTTCATCTTCCTCATTATTACTCCTTTTAGAAACCTCAAAACCCTATACATTTGTAACAGGTGGTCATGTGAAAGTTGACCTCGAATGAGTTGGGCGTGCACTATAGGAATCCTAACCCTAATTCCTTCCTTCTTTCCTTTTTGGTCCAAGTTCAATGAATCTATAGAGTATAATTGCATGACAGCCAAGTGGCATTGTGGGTAGCGGGGTTGGTGTGTGCCCTAGGTGAGCCGAAACCTTAAGACTTTCCTCCTCCTCCTTGACATGACTTCTTCTAAAAGTTCAGAACTTCATTGCACGATGGACAAGTGACAATGTCTTTTAGAAAAAATGATTTTCCTTAGGAGCCTAATGATTATGGCTTAGAGAAACTCAAGGGTCTCTCATGTGCAAAGGACACCTCTCCGCTCATTCCCAAACCCTAAATCCTTATATGGCCGAAAATAGCTAGGTGTTGGGCCTTTCCTTGGGCTTGGATGCCTATTGCACCAACATAAGACAAAGTCTAATGCCAATCTGACACTTTAAATCTTCTCAAACCATTGGACTTAAATCCATTTAGATCAAAACAAAAAGTGAAAAGTAACAAGTACAAACTTAGCTTAGACCAGGTTATCACATCGAAACTAATGAAAATAAGTAAAAATGGAGCTTGAAAGAGACTTCTATTATTTTTTAATGAATAATATGTTTGGTAAGAGGGTCCATTTATAAGGAAATAGGCCAAGTGAAATAAGAAAGTATTCTAATCAAAGTAATATACATCAACATCACCCCTCAAACTCTAAATTGTGGAACCAACTTAAGTTTAGAAACAAGATCATGAAGTCAATCATATGGATGATATTTCATGAAAATGTCAACAAGTTGATCTTAAAAGGAGATGGAACAAAGAAGCAAGGTCTCTTGTTGAAGATGATGCCTAATAAAATGACAATCAATCTCTATATGTTTGGTATGCTCATGGAATAATGAACAATTTGTATGGCACTTCGATTGTCACAATAAATGGGAAAACAAGTCAATTGAGGAGCACCCATATCTGCTGAAAGCCAGGGTAACCATAAAAGCTCAAATGTTTTGTCACCAAGAGCACGATACTCATATTTTATACTAGAGAGAGCAACAACCAACGGCTTTTTACACGCTAAGAAATCCAAGAAGTCCTTTGTAAAAAGCAATATTTAGTCGTAGATCGACAATTAGTAGGGATCTTCAGCCCAATCAGATTAAAGCTCAAAAGATGAGTTTGAGGAAAAATGTAGTCCGTGAAATAGAGGTAGATCAAGAAGCACTCATAAACTGGCAAACCAAATGTACCACATAGGAAATATCTAGTCGTGTGATTGTAAGATAAATGAGACTACCGACCAACTATCTATAGAGAGTAGCATCAGAAAGAGGCTTCACATCGATGGCAAGAAGCTTGACTTGGTCTCAAGAGGGGTGTTGACAGTGTTGAATTTTATATATAAATCGATCATGATTTTAAATTAACAAACAATTCATATAATAAATTAATCAAATTGAACTTGAATTTGACTCACCAACTTTTTGACTAATCTCAGCCTTAACCTTGTCGCTAGGGTTGGGCTCCGACTCTGATAGAGTTGGAATGCCCAACTCCGACTCGAATTTTTGCAGATTTTGACTCCGATCAGAGTTGCTAGAGTCGAAGTCAGAGCATTGGAGCCACAGAGGGAAGGGGAAAGAGAGAGAGAGAGAGAGAGAGAGACACACACACACACAGAGGCCGAAAGACTTACCAATGGCGAGGCGTTGCAACAGGCCACGTCATCACTAAGGACAAGAGAGAAAATAGAGTATGAAGAACTGAGATCCAACCCTAAATTTATCAAAAGGGATCTCTGGCATCAACATGAATTGGCCCCTAGCGGTGTATTGCTTCAAGAGTATGTGGTCATTGGAGAGGATCTCAATGAAGCTCTTGTACCAAAACCAAACGCTAAACCAAGTCAACTTGGCGTCATACTCGATCCTATCAAAGGATGTGGAGGTGAAGATGGAGTGGTAGACATAACGGAAGGAGTGGAGGGGGATGCAATACTAGGAGAGGAGGGCAAAGAATCTGTTGGCGGAGTCATCAAGGAGGGCAGTGGCGAGGACAAGGAAAGGACAAGAGAGAACAACATTGGCGCCGAGGACATGAGAGAAACCAGAGGAAGAGAGAAAATAAAGGAAATGCGTAGTAATTTAGCTGAAAGGAAATAGATGAATATATAGGAGGAGAAAATGGCATTCATTTTTAAGGTTGGATTTTTTTTTTTTTTTTTTGCAAAACACAATCTCAACATAGGGGCTCGACCGCGGGTTCTCAAGTTTGCAAAACTCTATTTCAACTGTTAGGCCACTCAACTATCTGTTACTTATATTACAATATTAAATATATCAAGTATAAAGATCATTATCGGAGTTTGGAGGTCGGAACCGGCTTCGACTCCAATCATTTATTTTTAAGCAACACCGACTTTGAATTTTCCAATTCTGTTGGAGTCGGAGTCTCCGGAAGTTTTGCCCATCCCTACTTGTCGCAATCCCAATTGGCAATTGCACCATGTTAAGAAATCCGATATAAAAACTTCACGCGTCCGTGATCGCAAGCCCTAATACTACTATTTGTTTTTATTGACCTAGAGCTAGAATCTAGTTGTTGTGTGGAGGCCATCTGGAATAATGATCACTTGGATTGCTTGTCAATGCCAGACGGGAAGAAAAAAAAAACAGATATCCCTTTGGACTACAGAGATGACAAAAAAACAAGTATGGCCCTTTCCTTTTTACCAAATTTTTGTTTCGTAGCTAAGAAGTGACAGAAGGAATAAATACAGAACAACAATTAATGGGCATTAAATCATGGTAGTCAATTTAAGATAAGTCATTAGTTAGCATCTTTCACTCACTTTTCTGAGCTGTAAACCTCCGTTGAATCCAGCTACTACCCAAAATATCTTTTTTAAGGAGCTAGGAATTGGGATTAAGAGGCTAATCTCCCTCCATCAGGGCAGATCCCCACCTATGTTAAAAGAGCCAAGTGTGGACCTCATCACTTCTCCACCAACCGCACAACCTCTTCTGGAAATTAAATAAATGTTTCAATCTCAAAGATGAATGTGTGGTCAGCCAAGATTGTCATTTCCGATATTTTTCATGATTAGAGAGATATGAATATCATTATGTAGATCCCAATGGCTCCGCTTGGAATAAGAAGTGATTTCGACTCCATTCATTTCATTTTATCTCATCTTATTATTATAATTTTGTTAAATTTTTACAAAATATAATAAACAATTTAACTTTTTCAAATTCTCAAATAATAATAATATTAAAAAATAATATTCTAATAATATTTTATCTAACTTTTATCTTAACTCATCTCATCTCAACTCATTATCCAAACAACACCTTAATGCTTAAGTTCACACTGTCTACTACTAATATTTAAGGATGTGGAGTCCATGTACTATATCTATGTAATTGTCAAAAGTGTTTGGTTCAAAAAATTGTAAACAACCTTGACAATATTGAACCACTCAATCCACATAACCAATCCCAAAATATAGCTTTGGACCTAGTTATGCAAAAAATTCAATCTCGGTCTAAATCCTTATAGAATACTGGAGATTTTGTCTATTACCTGTAGATGAACCCTCAAAGCACTTACTTTGTTACGGCCTTCTTAGTTTTAATAGTGAATAGCATTAGCCGATAGACTCCTGGAAAAATGGCATATGCCACTTGGTTATCTCACAGTTGAGAAAGCTAGCAAGTACATACCCTATGGATTTAAGCCGGCAATCGGCAAATGATTTTCCCTGCTTAGTAAGGCTCTACCCCTAGAACTAACCAATCCCATCATGGTCTACCCAAATTAAGAAAACCAAAGTGAAAAATAGTTATGAAGTCACTTGGCATGGGAGCCCATCTCAAAATTTGCTGCTTGGGGGTTATGGGAAAGCCCGTCCAGGAAAGATAGTAAAAAGAGTACCAATCCAAAGATTTGAACTTAGATACGCCAATGTGTAAAAAGAAACAAGAGATACGCCACTCCCCAGATTCTCCTTGGGGATGGAAAAAGATCCCTCGGCCCTGGAAATATCAGAAGTGCCCCATGAGCTATGAAAAAGACACTTGAACTTAGACATGCAACTGGATGAAGGGTAAAAGGATTAAGCAGAAATTTCGGGAACCTTGAAGCACAGAATGGCAGCTATGGTTTCTGTAGATAGATAAGAACATAGACCAATATCATAAGAAGGGAGTCTCAAACATGTATTGTTCTCTTGTGGTATTTCTGAATGCAAAAAATGAAATTCCCGTAATCATGAATGAGCAGATTTATCTGCATTTACATTTTGTATAAACCTTTCAAAATGCAAATTTCGTAATGATTGAATATGAAGGTAAATGAAAACAAAATAAACCCACGGGAATCTGAGAGACCTTCATCAATACCACCACATTAATCTGAATGGAAACAAATTAGGGAGCAATTTCAAGCCTGGGCTCAAAGCAAAAACCAGTAAAGAGCTGAAGTGGGAACCTCTTT
>QEOT01004265.1:0-28690 GCA_003123785.1 Pterocarya stenoptera
TTTCTAGCATACGAGCTCCCATCACATATTTTTATTTTTTGGTGAAACTGATTGTTTGTAGAGGATAAAAAAATATCTGTCTAGGTGTAGTCCAGTGGTCAAAGAGTGGGCCTGAGATGAATTCTAAACATAGACATTTTGATTTTGTACTAGGAGTTCCCTTGGATCCAACCTTATCTATACATGGTTGTAGTTGGTGGGGTCGTGTATGTTGGATTTTACTCTCTAGAGGTTAGTTCCAAGGGCTTCTTATGCCTTGGTGAGGTCCCACTTCAAGTGCAGAAAAAAAAATTCTAAGGAGTTACAATAAGAATCTGGTGCAGTGGTGTGTAATTTAGTTTTTCTTTTCATAATTAAGAGAAATCTATACCATCTTTAAATTCCAATTTTACATTTGTTTTACCCTAGCTTTGACTTTGTGCAGCATGATTTTGATCATGCACACTAATTTGCATACATATACAGAAGCATGTCATTTTTTATGTTCCTATGTACATAAGCAAATGCACGCAGATCATGTATGTGCATAAAGATCCTGCAAAATAATGCATACAAGGCATTTATGTGTTTAGGTACAGCTACATTTATGTGTCCACTAGGCATGGTCAAGGTTCAGTACAAAACTCACTTATCGAGATATTTTTTTATAGACTTGGGCCACAAGATTCTTTTTTTAAGCTTTCTTACCTTTTGTTGTGAACTTCTTCTCCATGTTTTTGTTAATTCTTGAAAGTACTTGCTAATTCATTGAAAAGAGATAGCATAATCTCATGCTTGCTTCCATGAATTTATTTCTTTTTTTCTTCATCTTATGGTTATATATGGTGTTCATGTCCCATACATAGAAAGAAGAAGTGTCCAAAAACTCGGTTGAACTGTAGAATCTTCTATCACTTACTACCCTTTATTTCTACATTAGGAAAACTAAATAGCAGTAATAATTAGTAATCCAATTAAATAAACTAACTTGTGTTGTATAATTTATTTTACTAGCCACTTGGACTGGATATATTAATATTTATTTTACGAGTTTAACTTAATGAGCAATACATCTAATGTTGTGGGGCATGATAACACAATTGACTGGATGATGTGGTTTTATAACAGTAGTTGTCATTTAATAATAATATAGTGGGATAGTTGATGATAATATTCCATAGTAACAAAGATTCATTCTTTCAAACCGTATGGAATAGAGATTTTTCAATAGGAGCAAATCTCAAATTATACCAAGTGCTAGATGCTGCTACATGTTTCAGGCCAAAACAAAACTCATGACCCAAATTCACAGTGCATCCCACAAGAAATCAAGGTCCAAATTGGCATACGTGCCAATTATACTGTAATTGTGTACCTCTTTCTACCCACACCCCACAATTTGGCTTTTACACCTACTGAGGAGTTGACTATTTTTTTTTTTTAATCTTTGACTTATCTTTTTGGTCATAGGTAATAGATAAATATAATATATATGGGTGAAGTAGACATAGCCCATTCAAACACAAAAGCAAGTTATTAATGACTTATTTACATATATGTGAGTTAGTAGAGTAAATAACCCCACTGCAACAAAAATCGCTTAAATAGTTCAATTAAGATGTTAGCCATAAATTAAGAATAGTATTTATTAATTTTCTCTTCGAGGGTCATTGCACCTCATACCAAAGCTATCCTAATTAGCATTTTCCCACTAGCTAGGCAGTTGCATAAGATGGATAAGGCTTGGATGCATATTGATATTGCATTATACTGAGTATGATGAAAGTGTTAGATAATTCTTAGCCATCGCACAAGCTCATACATCGACAGCTAATCAGATTAGGTGTCCATGTAGGAGATGATGGAATAGAGCTTTCCACTCTATTCGTATCGTAGAAGATCATTTGTTTTTAAGAGGAATTGATTCAACCTATACAGAATGGATTTTCCATGGAGAAGAGGATCCAATCCTAAATTCTACATTCTCTGACGAAGAAGATGATAATGCATCTTCTTACAATTAGTACATCGATGATGTTGACGAGATCTTAGATGACATTCGTCATGGGTCGTTTATGGATAATTCAGGTAGCAATGAAGGAAATGCAAATGATAATTATCAACCATCCACCTCTAATGTTTCAACCAATTATAATTTCGACGAGTTGGTTGCCGACGCACGACGGCCACTTTATCTTGGATGTGCTAAGTTCTCGAAGCTATCATTCATCGTCAAGCTGCTTCACATCAAGAACATAGGTGGTTGGACCATGAAGTCCTTTGACATGGTAATCAAGCTTTTGCACAATGCATTTCCCGATACTTTATTTCCAGATTCATATAACGATGCTCGTCACTTAGAGAGTGGCTTGGGCTTTAGTTATGAAAAGACACATGTGTGCCCAAATGACTGTGTGTTGTTTTAGAAGGAGAATACATCTTACAATGAATGCCCAAAATGCAAAGCATCTAGGTGGATTGTAAGCACAAGTGAGCAGTTGATGTTACCACAAAAGGTTATTCGATACTTCCCCCTAAAGACGTGCTTGCAGAGGCTGTTTATGTCAACGAAGACAGCCCAAGCCATGAGATGGCATAAAGATGTACGTGTTGACAATCCAACATGCATGCGACATCCAGCAGATTCAAGGGTATGGAAGGACTTCGATAATAAACATGTTGCATTTTCCCACGATCCTCGCAATGTTAGACTTGGGTTGGCTAGCGATGGGTTTAACCCATTCAATAATATGAGTAGGCCGTACAGAATTTGGCCGGTACTACTTATGCCTTACAACTTGCCCCCTTGGTCATGCATGAAAGATCCATACACCATGTTGTCATTGCTAATCCCTGACCTTAAGTCACCAGGGAATGATATTGATGTGTTCTTGCATCCTCTTGTCGATGAGTTGAAGGAATTATGGGAAGTGGGCATTCAGATGTTTGATGCATACAGTGGCCAAATGTTTAGCTTGCATGCAGCACTGCTCTGAACTATAAATGACTTCCCCGCTTACGCCAATCTTTCTGGGTGGAGCACGAAGGGCAAGATGACATGTCCTTCATGTGGATTTGACACAAATTCTTCTAGGTTGGTATATAGGCGAAAGCATTGCTATATGTGGCATCGACGGTGGTTGCCACCAGATCATAGTTGGAAATGAAAACAAAAACTCTTTTAATGGGTGCGAGGAGCATGGACTCCAACTATCAAGGGTCGACAGAGGGGATTTGTTAGAACAATTACGTGCGGTCTCACATATACAGTTGGGCAAATATGGTTTGAAGAGGAAACGAACGCCTAATCAACTAAATTGGACCAATAAATCTATCTTCTTTGAGCTTCCTTAATGGTTAGCCTTGGGCTTGAGATATAACCTTGATGTCATGCATATTGAGAAAAACATATGCGATAGCGTGTTGGGAACATTGCTGAATATTGAGGAAAAAACTAAGGACTCCGCCAATGCCCGTCATGATTTGGCAAACCTTGGAATAAGGAAAGAATTGCATTTACAACATGATGGGGACCGTATTACTATGAATCTTGGTTGCTACATGTTAAACTTAAATTTCCTGATTGGTTGTCAAAAGTGAAATTTCCTGATGGTTTTGCATCAAACATTGCTCGCTGTGTGAATGCTAGTGACAGTAAGATCAGTGGAATGAAGAGCCATGACTGTCATGTCTTCTTGCAAGAACTGTTGCCGGTTATGATTGGTGGGTTCTTACGGTCTGATGTGCGTCAAGTCTTAATAGATTTAACCTCGTTCTTCAAAGAATTATGTTCCCGAACTTTGAACTTATCAGTGTTGACATGTCTTCAAGCTAATATTCTCATCATTCTCTACAAACTAGAAATGATATTCCCTTCAGCTTTTTTTGATATCATGGTGTACCTTGCTATTCACCTGCCAGATGAGGCATTCTTGGCAGAACCCCTGCAATACAGGTGGATGTACCCTTTTGAAAGGTATCTAGAGAAGTTTAAGCAGTACATCCGCAACAGATCTCGGCTAGAGGGCTCAATTGCTGAGGCATATGTGTATCTCGAGTGTCTTACATTTCGCTTTATGTACCTCCATGATATCGAAACTAGATATAATCACAAGGAAAGTAACAATGATGTTCGTATTGGGATAACTGAGCCGGAAAATTAGCCAAGTTTATCTGTTTTCTCACAAAAGGTAAGACCATTAGGAGCAACAAGTTCCCACAAATTAGCCGACACAGTATTGGTCAAGGCCCGATGGTATATACTTAATAATTGCATGGAGATTGAGCAATACATTGAGTAAGTACATCATCAATGACTTGACGTTCACTTTAAGATGTGTTATATAATGTTATTTTTCTCCTGCTAATTGCTCAGGTCACATATATTGACAAGGAGCACTATAACAAGATCCAAGAAGAGGACCCTTAGAACATCGACCGTAAGCACCAGAGTCAATTCCCATCATGGTTCAGATCACGTGTAAGCGTCGAAACTGGCTGTACATATAACCACATTCTTATCAAATTACACATATAAATAATTCATCTTTCACTTCTCTGTGTAGTAGATTTGAGAGGAGCGTTCAGTTAGGCCTACTGCGATAACCGATAAGATATATGCCTTAGCATGTGGTCAAGATTTGTGGGTTGCAACTCATGCCAGATGCATAATGAATGGTGTTCAATTTCATACAAAAGAGCATGAAAGGTATCGCCGCAGTCAAAACAACGTGCATGGCGAGCATCAGGGATCCCGTGTTGACTTCTACGGTGTATTGCATGATATTATAGAGTTAGGCTACATGGGTTGGCGTAAGGTATATCTCTTTCAATACGCTTGGAATGACATTGGCAACCAGAGAAGGGGGATACATGTCAGGGACAAATTGACAGCAGTCAATACTGCTAGGCATTGATATAAAGATGAGCCTTTCGTCCTTGCCTCCCAAGCAAGTCAAGTCTATTATCTCACTAATCCGATATTGGGCGGAAGTTGGTAGGTTGTCCATAAAATTACAAGAATGAATGTTTACAATATTCATGCAACTAATACTATTGAGGATTGGGTAGACGGTGACGAAACATCAGATGGTGACTCAGATGATGATGGTGACTTTGACACTAACAATTATCAAGCTATTCTTGAGAGTGGACCAGCCATGCCTGAGCCATTGAATTAAGATGATTCAGAGCATTTGCATGTAGATCCAGAGTCCATATCGCGTCGAGACCTGATATAATCAGTTGACGATGAGTTGGATATTGATGATGGACTACTTGATGATGACTTGGGACTGGAGGATGTATGTGCCGATGATAACCTTGATAGCAAGTCCGAGAATCAGCTGAATGAGGTCGCTAATGATGATTTTTAAATATTAAGCTATGTATTTATGACTTGGTGGACAATGAACTTGGTCAGGGTAGTCATTGAATTCACAACATTGTACCTTAAATTGAATGATGCATCCTTGTATAAGCTTAATATTTTAGATGAGAAGTTGGGTTTGCTTTTCTATTGATTGTAGAGATTTTAACATAATCAAATCCATGCGCACCCAGTGTGGTGTCATGCATTCCTATGTTTTGTAAAAGAGACTACATGCCAAGCTCTAGGATTGAACAACTATTAACTACATTATTCTCTGAGTTACTCATAGGTTCCATAAATGTTACTAAATACATGCTCAATTGTATTTCCTTCTTGATTGCATATAGTTAGTGGCCAAATATTGTATTGAGTCATGAACTAGTGGGAAGAGTTTCTTATAACTATATATATACATAAGGAGTTTGGTTGGTTATCATGTACAAGGACCCATATTTAGCATACATGGTTTTTAATTGTTTACTAATCATGTGCAAAAGCCAGTGTTTTGCATTTAATGAGTGAAATTTGTACTGGGTGGAAATTACATAATACGGAAATAATAACATCCAACCTGATAAATATCCAAATAATAACATGTTTTACATGTTATTATTTCCTTATTACAAGGTATCCAACTAACAAACTTCACTCCTTAGCTAGCAAAAAAGGTAAAAGGTTATTCACAGGTGGTTTTTACGTTGTGTGCAGATTTTAGAAATTCTTGTAATGAAGACGTATTGCAAAGCCCTGAAAGATCCATACTCAGTCAAGTGGCTCGAAGGTTGTGGTAGAGGGATGATGCCAATGTTCTTAGAGTTGGCAGAGCATAGGCGTCTAGATAAACAACAGTTGACTGAAAATATTTGCCCACAAATGGAGATATATGCATGGGGAGGATCAAGCACTCTTAGAGGGCTGCAAATGGTTCATGAACTAGACTTAAATCTTAGATTGTGGCAGATGGAGATTGATGGTTGTCCAACTTGCCCCCATTTGGGAGTGTTGTCCAGTTCGAACATGCAAGATCTCAAAATATGAATACAACACCACACAATGGAAATCAGGAAATGCAAACAAATCTACATCTAAAATTACAAACTATAAGCAACTATGCATCTAGGTGGACTTAATTTTAAACTTAAGGTTGTAGGAAAAAAGATGCTGGAAACATGGGATAAATTAAATAAGGGAAAAACTGTAAGTAGTAATATCAGTGTTGAGGATTTTAAAATGGAATAAAAAAACCTTCAGCCTTGCCAACTAAACATGTAACAACTAGTTGAAAGTGTGTAGCATAATTTCTGATTATGGGTTTCAAGAAAAGACGTCCAAGTCTATTGTAGATGTTATTAAGGAAATTAAAATGGAATCAATTGAATATTCATGCAACTAACCATGTACTATATTGATGGTATTCTCACAACTCCAGCCTAAGTTACTTCTTTTAATTTTAGATTATGATATTCTCAAAAATAACAAGCAATTTCTTGGTATTCTGTTGACCCCACAAAGGGTAATTTTTGTTACAAGTAAAATATAACTAGTTTCATGCTAATTGGATTATGTCATGGGTGGGAGCTGAGGTAAAGGGGCGAGATAGTTATTTTTTTAGAGGGGAAATGGTGCTATGGGTCAAATCTTAGTTGCTGCCAAAGTATTTCCTATGGATAGGTGGCGCTCAAGTATATGATTATAGACAACTTTATACTTTTCACAGTGCTTTACCTTTGGTTCATTTGTTTCACACGACACTTGCTTTAGTCCAAAAACATCCAAGGAGTTGAGCTGCTGTTCTTGTTCCAGCATATGTACTATGGTTCCAGTTGTGGCATCATGTTAGTGTGTTGTTTGATTTGCATGCACCTGCTTCTTTTCTTTCACATAATCTTCTTTCAACCTATCTTCTTCACATAAACTACACCTTGGATGTTTCTCATTTACCTCTATCTTCCTATGCATGGAGCTGTACATTTTCATCTATGTTAAGCATTTTTAAAAGTTTAAAACCTACTACATAAACTACACATAAAGCTTTGTTCATTCACCTATTGCTACTGGAAAGCCAGAGTGGACCAGGGACTACCATGCCTTTTTTCACTCTTGCCTTATCCTTATTATGTGGCTAGGTTTTTATGGGACTGAGATGTTAGATGCAGTTTTTAGGGGCCACCTTTTGCCATGGCATCTACATATAATTTTTGTTTTTTTATCTGAGCAAGTTGTTTAGCTTTTTAGAATACTACATATGATTTTTGTTATCTACCACCTGATTGTTAGTGATTAAAATAGGGGCATATTTTGCATGTCAATGCATGTAGAAAAGCAAGATCTGCCTTGTTATTTGGCACATGCTAAAAAACAGGGCAGTGAAGGTTCAAATACATACTATAAAAGCTAGAAAAGATATTGGGTGTCATGAGGGTAGATGTTTTGCTGATATATGAGATTTCAGTACACTTGTAAAAGGGTTTTTAACAATAACAGGAGCTGGAACCTGTTGCTAATTTATTATGTTATAACTGACTTTAAAATAAATTTATCAGTGTGGTTAGTGAGTTGACTCGACCCATCACCCCTTAATATCAATTCAAGTGGCCAATTCATCTCAACTCGTCTCTAGTTAGTATGAAATATGTTAAATGAACATTATAAGATGCACTATGCTTGGCCAAAAACAAAGTTGGCTGCCAATCGATTAGTCTATCACCTCACTCTATTACAAAGAGAATACAAAGATTTCACACATTGGGCGTACACATTGGTGTTCCTTTTTCTGTTTCTCAACAGGATTCCAGAGGAAATAAGTAATACATGTTACTAATTACGGAGCCCATAAACTCTCCAAATTGGTATGATTTTTCTAGATGTGGCTTTAGTATGCTTACAAGTAGACCTTTGACATGGTACCAACAAAATAATTAGAGGCTAAAGTATCAGTTTACATGTTATTTAGTATGTTAAGAGCACTAGCATTGGACTCATCAAATGAGTCCAATCTTCAAAATTTGATGATTTTGAGTTTAAAATCCTAGCATTGGATTCATCAAATGCTCAAATGTCAAGCTTTTAGCTACAGTAACTTTTCCTTCATCTTCAAATTTGTAGACTCACTATTCATACTCTATAACTATTATTTTATTTATTTAAATTATTATTTCTCAATTTTGAGCCACAATATATTTAAATTAAGAAATAATAATGTAAGTATCAAATTAAATTATTAATTAACAAATAATTAGTGTAATTGTAAAATATAAAAAAAATAAATTAAAAATATTATTATTAAAAAAATAATATTATATCATTATTTTGATGAATCAAATAGCTAATCCAATGTGGGATTATGGATAGGAAGGTTTTGAATTTATGAAAAATGTGTACTTTTCATCAAATTTTGAAGATAAAAATGATGAATCCAATGCCAATGTTCTAAATAGCATCCAATCTATTCTATCTTAAATTGGTTGCATGTTACAACTGAGTGGCGTTTGAAATTCCAGCAAAGCTAAGAATGGTGAAATCTATAAAGATTAAGGAGGCCGAGTCCGACATGATAGAGCTCTCATTGGTAGCAGTCTAGAAGCAGATGCCTTGCCCTCGAGAACCACGTTGCGGGACGAGCCAGAGTCAAATGAATTGGCGCAGGACGTAGGAGGTGCGGGCGCACAAAAGGCAATGGGTGGAGCACATGTTGGAGAGAGTCACACCAATACAGGTATGGCATTTGTTTTTCCTGAGGAGTTAGCATATATTATGTGATGTGGAAAAATCATAACAATCTATACAAGTACTAAAATTTTCCTGGTTCATGGATGCAGCCTATTCAGTGATTGGGTTATTCAAATTGATGTCTTAATGTAGATCCACCTAGTAAGAAACGAGCTCGAGGGCCAACGAAGGGCACACTATTTGAACGACTTAGGAAGGTGGGTAAGATCCCTCTGGTTATACAAGATGGTCATTGAGGGCCATCGTGCGAGAATGCCTCCATATTTACTATTTGACTGACGGGGATTATTCAAGAACATGCCGACATGAGGCATGCTAGTTGGAGTTATGTACCCAAAAATGAGAAGCAATAGCTCATCGACCGTGTTAAGGTAGTTTCTTTATCTTTGTACACTAGCAGACGCAAAATTTGGTTGCTTACTCATTTGGACTAATTAACATGTTTGATGACAAACCTTTGTAATGAAGTGCATATTTGATATTGTAGGCAAATTTTGTTCTGAATTGGACAAGAGACAACCATCTTGAGATGGTTGTAAAATATTTTGGCGATAAGTATAATGCATATCATTATGCACTACACAAAGTTTATAAAAAATATGCATTACATGTAGAGGCCCTACGTGGTGGGACGGACATGGTGGAGAAACTTGTATGGGAGAAGCTATGTGAACGGAGGGCAAGTTCAACATTCAAGGTATATTGTAATTACATTTAAATTAGTAGTAAGTGAATAAAATATGTCAAATATGGTGTTTTTACATAGTGTTAGGTGCCTCAAATAGAAGTATATGATGGATTTTCATTTTTGCTTATTATGTTAAACTTGTGAAATACTCTATTTGTAAATGGAATTTAATTTCTTAGAAACAAATGTAGGAGAAGTCCAGATGAAACGGTTCAAATAGACAAAAATTGAAAGTGAAACATACCGGTGGGCGGAAATCCTTTATATAAATATTAGAGGAGAAGGTTTGTGATAACTATGGGTATATATAAGTCTCAGTAATCAACATTGGTGTCTAATTAGGAGTAATTTTACTGTAACTTTTGTGTTTCAGCGGGAGACGATGCCAAACATGATTGAATTTTATAAGGAAACACACTAGTCAACTCGAAAGGGTAAATTTATTAATACAGCAACTGAACTCAACTATGTAAGATTGTGTTTAAATTAATTTAAGTTAGACTATAGGTTGCATAGGTGTTTAACAGAATTGTTGATTTTCCTTTCATTCCAATTTTTTCATAATGTAATGGTGGAGAGGTTAGCTAAAAAGAAGTCCGAAAAGGATGTTCAAGAAGTGGTTGACACTATCTTCAAAGATTGGGACAAAAATCTGGGTACGCAGTAGGGATGTGGCACATGGTCATTTTGAACCCTTCTCCTTCAATGAAGAAGAGTAGAGCATTTATTCGTCTATCGGAGGAGAATCAACGGAACAAGAGTGATGCAGAAATGTACAAGAGCAAATTAGACCATATGATGGGTGATATTGAAGCATTGCGGAAGAATTTCTTTGAGCATGAGAAAGTCTTAATGAACTATCAGATTAGTGAGATTGAGGGAGATGGTGAGTCTCATAGAGAGACTCACCAAGATGCTTAGGCATCTCACTTTCAAACTGCATTTTGTGGAGGGTTTTTTGTGGAGCACTTTTTGTGGAGTGTTTATTGGATATGTAACAATCCAATGCCCATGGGACTGATGTCCCTTAATACACATTTTGGTAGTTGCATATTATAGTTAGGGTGGACATCTATAAACCAGTAGTGGAAAATTCAGACTCTTATTGACTTTTGAGTTGTTGGTAGTCTCTCATGAATTGTTAAAACACCAGATAATACTTTTGGGTTAAGTAGCTTGACAGGGACATATTAGGTTCTCATGAGGGGTAAGTTCTCTTACAGTTACACATACTGGTTTAATGCATCGACTAGTTAAATCCCATGAAGCTGAAACTGATTTTGTAGGCTAATATCTCCGTTTCATTGGAAACTTATAGGTTGGAGCAAATTCTCAGCTCAACCATGTGGATCATGGAATGTAGAGCAGGAGTTGGTGGAGATGAAGAGCAGTTTTAGATATACACATCCATACACTGGGTTGTATTTCTTCAATCTTCTAAGAGTTAATACTTGCAGCTGTTTATTCCCAAGTCATGGATCCAAAGTTCCAGTTCTATTTAATATCAAACACACCTTCAATTGGAACCCCAAAAGAGCAAATGGTTTTAATAAACCATTAGGTCTTTTGAAAACATATATGATAAGATAACCTACGAACTAAGTAGCAAAAGTAGGTAAAACCCACATCGAAATACTTAGGATATGTTCAAATCAAAAAACTCAATATGGTGCTTGGTGTGTACCAATTGTGATATTATTAATAATAATGTGAATATTTTAGACTTGGGTTGCAAATATTGAACACAGTTTTATTCTCTCACAATAGCCAATCCATTGCTATGGTAAATGGGAAGTCACAAGATCAATTTATACTTGTGATTTTCCTTTCATATGTCCTTCTCATGAATTTAGATTGGATCAATATGTTGTTGGGATTAAAGTAGAACTTATATTCTGCAGTCGACTAGTTGAGGATATAGCAAACTCTATTCATAGAATATATTACTTGTGTAATTGAAATAGCAAGAAAATTAATGAATGGTATATAGTGTTGTTATTCCAATGGGAATAACAACAGTGATGATTGATATTGGCATTTTTCAAATTCATTTTCAGAAAAAAGATTTTTTCTCACGAAATGCCCATATGCTATAGGGCAAGAGTTAATTACATTAAAATATATGTTCATGTTATGGATACATAATTACCATAGAAGCTTCCCACCCTTATTGCACAATCTTTCTCCAATTAAGTATCTTAGTTTGGCATAGTGCTTTTTGCTAAATTTCAGGAAACATTTAGCAAAAATGTTTGTGGAGCAAAAATGTACAAATCTGAATGTCTGGAGATCTTGAAAAAGCAACAACTATTGCCCTTAGAAATCTATCTATACATCAATAGCACTTACCATAGATGTTCTTAGAATGCTTGAATTTATAATTCCCTGAGTATCTACTTGGATTTCAGTTGCTGCCATGATGTTTGTAAATGGCCTTGAACCATTTGGTTTCAAGCCAATGTTGGCATATTTGTCTATATGATGGTGACGCAACAATGTTGGTAGATTTGTATATATAATGGCGGTTACATATGTATATTGACAGTCTATTATGAAGAAGCTAATATAACTTATGTTATATATTGATGTGTTGTTATTGAAGACTAATATTTCTGGATTGTTTGGTGGGATAACTTTGGAAATTATAAGGTTTAATTTCTACAAGTTGTCATTGGTTTCAATGAATGTTGGCATATTTGTCTATATCCTGGATGAGGAAACAGATTGTGACACAATGTAAAGATTTACTGTCCAGTTATATTCGTGGAAAAACAGCAACTTGTGGCAATCAAATTAAACCGAAAGAGCCATGGAATGCCAAGTACTATAGACGACGGGAACATGTAATGGGAAAAAGTAGCTTCCCACAATAACCATGTCGTGGCTATATACTTAAAGCAGATTGAGTTTTCTTTTCCCACCAACACCATTGATATTAAATAGAATGGTTGCAACCATTGTCCTTCACAAGTAATATTAGTTTCCCACCAATTAATTCCATTGCCATAACTAATTTCTACCACTTATGTCATCACCATGTAGGCAATTGTCACGAATTCAGATATTTGGCAATTCCTTTTACCACAAACACCCTACATGGATAAAAAAATTTGTCACCATTGGAGTCATTGGAAATAAGTATTAGTGGCAATTATCTCCAGGTGGATAGTAATTACTTGCAACAAATGTCAAGGTTGGTATTGCATAACTGTCACCAAAAGTTGTCATCCCAAACTAACTCCAATGACTAACCATGACATGGGGAAAACATTTATGCCACTAAAGTTCGGTTAAAGATTTCATGGATAAAAACTTTTTCTCGAGCATTCCTTCCATGGATAATTGCTTATTTGCCACCACAATAGTTTGGTTGTCCATATAATTTCCCACGGAAGGAATTAGGTATTGCTGCAATTTCTCGTTGTAGGAAAAAGATAGCTTTTGCCATGAAATCAGTTTTTGGCGGCTAATATATTATTTGCTATGGATTATATTCCACGAGCAAGCCACCAGCAGATTTGGTGAGAAAAAAAATTTATTGACTAAATTAAACTTGTTCCGACCACTATCTTTTGTGGCAAAAACTGCATTTTGTTGTAGTTAAATAGCTTGTATTAAAATGTTTTATAAGGTTTTAAAAAATAAGAGAAAAAATTGAATAAAAATATTATAAAGTTAAAATATTATTGAAATGTTATTTTTTAATATTATTTTTATTTTGGGATTTGAAAAAATTAAATTATTTTTTGTACTTTATTTGAAAGTTTTAATGATTAGGTAATAATTAAATGAAAAAAATTTAAAATTATTTCAAATTTAAAAGTGTTTGTGTTTATGGTATGTGGATGTTGAGATGAGATGAAATGAGAGCATCTTGCAATCCAAATGGAGTCTAAGGCTATATTTGGAACACAAACCTCAACCTATCTCAGACCAATCATTGGAACTCACACTTTTTCAACTTTCCATAAAAGACTAAACTCATCTGAACCTATTTCATATATTTAAGTTTTAAACACATATCTCAATTTATTTACATTCAAACACATCTCAATAGGACTCACAAAATACTATTTTTTTTTTTTACCTTCAATGTACGTTCCAACATGTGAGAGAGAGACTCATTGAATGCCCCTCCCAAGATACGTCTGGCCGATGAACATGAAGAGATCTCATCAACTATACAATTCCCTATTAATTTTCTGGTTTCTGATTGGTTATTTTCACATTTTTTCATACGCTCGATCATGAAATAGAGAGGAAAAATTGCACAGGTTATACTTATTTCAAATTCTTAACGGAAATTGGCACCAGAAATGAGTTTCATCGACATGAGGGAGGGAAAGAGGCAAGGGAGAACGTCTAGACTCTATGGTTTCAATTTTTCAAATGCATTTTGGTTTCGGTAGCTTTTTACTTTTTTAAAATAATAATAATAATAATAATAATAATAATAATAATAATAATAATAAGTATGCCTAGTGGCAGCCACGTCAAGTGTGTAGGGGTGCTACCAGCACCATATGATGTGGGGTAGCCCCCCTCCCCGCCCCCTGCCCCGCATCCCGGGGGGAGGATGGACTCTCAATCTGCCCCACCCCTGTCCACTTCAATAATGAACTATAGTTTACTAGGCCTAAAAATTATTCATGGTCCAAAAGTGATCAAAAACACATTTTTAGATCCAAATTGTAAATTTAAATTTATAAATATGACTATAATTTAAAAACTATATTAGTACATATTTTGTGTAAGTTGTAGTGTAGTAGGGTGACCTTTTTATAGATTGCTTTCACAATACAAGTCTTACACTTAAGCAATGTGAGACTCTTGTGTTGCCTTGGCAATCAATAAAAGGGTCACCCTAATACACTACAACTTACACAAAATATTAAGTAAAAGTTCTACTTAATACATATTACTATATTTATATCTAGTACAAATAATAAATATTTATAAATATGTATAGTATAAATATATATTTATATAATAAAATAATAAGTGATGGGCGGGAGAAATGCTGGGGGGAAGGACCTAGCTGCCCACCCTTACAAGCGGGCACGCTGAGTGATAAGACTCAGTGGCCCATTTTCTCTACATAAAATAAGTGGGTTTGAAATATAAAGGAGTCTGGGTTAAAATAGATCATTGGATAAACAAAACTAATAAACAAGTCAATTACAAATTTACTCATGAAGCACGCAATAAGGAGATGCCATCTCTAAACCATGTTTGAACATATGCCTTACCATTTGGACCTTTATTAGGTAACGCTCTATCTATGTTTAATTTTAATGTTGGGATGTTTAGTTTATTCTGGTGTAAAAAGTTTTAGAAGTCATCATTTTTTCATTACGATTATTGCATACTGCCAGGTGCATTCTAGGTTGCATTGCATACTATTTAACATGAACGGGATTATGTTACTTTGTGTTGCATATCCTACATCTCCAAGTCTCCATTCCATCTCAACCGGAGGTTGGAGCATCACAGCTCATTCTGATTATTAAATCATTGTAAGGGTTTCTAATACATACAGACAAACGCAAAGGATTGGAGAAGTTGGGTACGATGATTCAAACATTTTTTCTTTGGTTAGGGTGATCCGAACCTACATCCAACTGACACGAGGTTGACTGTAGCTCTCACAAAATGTGACTCCAAGCCAACTTGCACTAATAAACTCTCATTTTGTTAAATCAAAATTGGTAATACTGTAGAATCAAAGGAAGTCTGGTCGGGATATCCCCGCCCTCCAAACCTGACATGAAGGTCTCCCCTCATCCGGCTCATTGCAGGGGAATCTCCATTCACTATTTCCCCTAATATCCTCCCTTTACCACATCATGGAGGTTTACATTAGTTCCCAGAGGCTCGTTTAGAAAGGTTGTTATACCATATCTTTTGACTCAACTTTACTCTATTAGTCATTAAACTCGCTTTAGTAGTCCATCCGGTTGCTCTTGCTAAAATAATTACTCTTTATTCTCCATGCTTTAGCAATGGCACTCCCTAGCCCACTACCATGTAGTTAGGTAGGGACGATCAATCCATAGTGACGAGATTCTAGGAATGAATGGGGTATCAAAAAATGAAAAATATATAACTAGAGTTTTCTCCCTTTCTCTCACTCAATATATGTATTGGTCTGATATGTTACAGTACAATATGAGAAGATGGAATGCAATGGTAGTTGATTTTTAAACAGTTTAGATTCATCTAATTAGGGCTGCTAAGCTTATGATCAGTCAAAATAGTGGAAAATTGGCTAAAAACCTGATATTATCCGAGAAAAGAAAAATTAGTTATAAACAAAAGGGTATATCAATCTAGCAACAAATCTATAATGGGTCTCATAATTATAAAATGTGCATGGTCAACGACAATGCAGTCTTTCTTGCAATACTTTCTCATAGTGAGATAATATATATTTTTCTTAGCACAACACAGAAACTTTATTACTTAATAGTTATGTCAGTAGTTACATAAGGATGAATGTTCAAAGGTACATCCTCTATAAATACTACATCATCCTATAAACATAAAGCCACATTGGCCAAGTGATGAGCCCCTTGATTAGCAAATCTTTAAACATGATTAAAAGACCAAGATTTAAAAGACAACAATAACAACTGAATATCTGAAATGATATGACCACAACTACTAAGATCCTTAGTTGCACTATTAATTGCATCCACAATCTGTTTTACATCTCCTTGAAACATCACAGGTGTAAATCCCAAGTCTAGACAAAGACTAACAACAATAAAAGCACCCCAAGCTCAACATTCTTAGGGGAAAGATAAGCCAGTTTAAGAGTTTTTCTACAAGCCAATACTTGACCCATAGAATCTCTTATTACAATCCGAGCACCAACCTTACCAGCTCCCATTGCAACAGCTATATCCCAATTAGTTTTAACATAATTATTGTTTGGTACCTGCCATCTAGGATGTTTCCTCTATTGATGCAGAGCAAGAAGGCCATGGTGTTGCAATTCTTGAAATTCTACAAGAGATGCTTTTGCCTAATCAATTAGATGCAGAGGATGATAAAAAGAATGTCTAAACCCCAGAGAACAACATTAATTCCTTATCTTCAATGGAGAGTCTTTGCTAAAAATGCATACATAATTCTTCGAATGTGATATTTCGTAGGGATGATTTTTTAAGAATGGTATAACAATTACCCCAGAAATGCTATGCATCAACGATTTCAACCTCTAGTTTATAGATAGGGCAGTCTCCATTATCCAAGATCTAGCATTTACAAAGATTGTAACGTGTTGGTAAAAAATTATTACATGCTTTCCATATAAAAGTTTTAACATTTGGAGGGATATTGGTAGACCATATATATCAGATTGAGGAAATCAATTCACTTTTCCATATACATTTGGCAGCAGTTAAATACACATACAGGATAACAAACATTTATTTTGAAATCCTAAAATATAGAGCAGTTTGAAACTGCTTCCTAACTCTAACAAACAACTATTTTGAATAATTTAATAATAGAGAAACTGAGAGGTTGTTACAATCTGTACAACTATTTGAATAAATTCAAAATAGAGAAACTAAGGGGTTGCTACAATCAGTTGCAATCCGTTGAGTTATGATATGCCCCCTCAAGATGGAGCTTGAGATAGAACTCCAATCTTGGATTTGAGATCTAGAAAACAAATACGGTGAAGAGGCTTGGTGAGTGCATCTGCAAGTTGATCTGCTGAGGATACATGAGCAACATGAAGGACACCATTTTGTACTTGCTCCCTGATGAAGTGATAATCGATGGCAACATGTTTCATTCTGGAGTGAAACACATGATTGGAGCAGAGTTGGGTAGCACCAACATTATCACAGTATAAGACTAGACAGCAAGGGAGTTGAACACCAAGATCAGTTAGAAGATAGCAAAGCCAGTTGAGCTCAGCTGCTGCATTCGCTACTGACCTGTATTCCTCTTCAGTGGAAGATCTTGCAATAGTTTTCTGCTTCTTAGAACTCCATGAGACTGGATTGCGACCAAGATAGATGACATAGGCACTGGTAGATGAGAAATCATCTTTGTCACTTGCCCAATTTGCGTCTAAGTAGGTGTGTAGATTCAATGGGGACTTGCGATGTATTTGGAGGCCTTCATTAATAGTTCCACAAAGATAGCGTAAGAGACATTTAACAAAGCTCCAATGGTCAGTTGTTGGAGTGTGCATGTATTGAGAGAGCTTGTTAACTGCAAATGCAAGGTCTGGTCTTAAAATCAAGAGATATTGAAGGCTGCCAACAATTGTTCTATACTCAGTGGGATCATGCAAGGCAGTGCCTGATTTTAACAAATGTGGGCTAGTTGGAATGGGAGTGAGCACAAGTTTGGCATCTGTCATATGAGTTCGAGCTAGAATATCCAAAATGTAACGCCTTTTAGATAATAAAATACGATTTGGGACAACCTCCATACCCAAAAAATAAGATAGCTGTCCTAGATCCTTAATTGAAAACCAATGGGCAAGAACATTAACAAAGGAGTCGATCATCTTAGTGTTGTCACCAGTGATTATTAAGTCATCCACATATACAAGGATATACATTTCTGTCCAGTAGTAGTGAGAACAAATAATGATGTATCTGCATGAGAATTCTTGAAACCAGAGTGAAGAAGGAAACTGCAAAGTTCATGATACCATGCTCTAGGTGCTTGTTTGAGGCCACAGATTTCCTTTCGAAGTTTGCAGACATAGGATGGATGATCTTGATCAACAAAACCTGGTGGTTGTTGCATGTGGACAGTCTCGAAGAGGTGGCCTTGGAGGAAGGCGTTGTTGACATCAAGTTGGCGTAAGGACCAACCCCGAGATATAGCAAGGCTGAGGACAACACGAACTGTTGTTGGTTTTACAACAGGGATGAATGTGTCGAGATAGTCGACACCTGGTCTTTGATGAAATCCCTTTGTGACCAAATGTGCTTTGAACCTGTCAATATGGCCATATACATTTGGCAGCAGTTAAATACACATACAAGATAACAAACATTTGTTTTGAAATTCTAAAATATAGAGCAGTTTGAAACTGCTTCCTAACTCTAAGGAACAACTATTTTGAATGATTTAAGAATAGAGAAACTAAGAGGTTGTTATAATCTGTACAACTATTTGAATAAATTCAAAATAGAGAAACTAAGGGGCTGTTACAATCTATTGCAATCCGTTGAGTTATGATCATATAAACTTCCAAAAGTCTGCACTGGCCTGAGAGTCAAAGGTTCCCCATAATTGTCTCATAGACCTATTGTGACGCCCCCAAACTCTACTTGGGATTTGACAAAACTTGGAGCGCCGAACATGCAACACAAGGTAACATACCCCGTTTATGACAGTTAAGAATGCAAAGCACCTAGCATGCATATAACAGTATATAGTATTCGCTATAGATAATTTTTTTTAGCAATACTTAATATACTAGAATACTATATCAAAAAACATAAACATGTTTCCATAAATATTCACATATCCAAAATAGTTATCCAATAAATCTATAATCAAAACATGTACTGGAGACAGCACACCATAAGTATAGACTTAAAATACAAACTACTGAACTAAACACCAAGTCGCGCTCACGCAGCTCGACAATGATCTCCAAATAAAATCCATGAACTAAAGGATCGCCTCCATCAGCTCCTCGAGTTTCCTCTGTGGCCTACTCAATCTCGTCCAACAGATCACGTCTTGATCTCAGGTCCCCTATCACATCGACTACCATTTGGGAGAAAAGATAGTTGGGACTATCAAGTGAGATTTCTAAAATTTAGCAAGTAAAACTCCTAAACTACCAACAGTATGAATATGCATGCATGACAATCATATGACATGTATAATTTGTGACATGACTTGCACATGTGTAACATGACTTGACTTGGACATGACACGCTTGCATCAACATAAGACCTTGTTACTTATACATGTTTGTGTACTTAAAAAAATGAAGGCTCCATGACTCCCTAAGGATCGTGTGCTCTTGCCAAATAGCACATCACATCATAGATTCCTATACTAGCTGTGGGTACGTCATATGTATTTGTGAATATATAATTTTGGTACCACTGACGTTGGGTCCTTGACTTCGCTCTGGAAACTAGTTATATATGTCTCATTCAAAGCTCATTGACTGTACTTCATCAACCTAGAGGATTTCACATACAATTTAAACATTTTAGAGTGGATAGAGAAGTTCCATTAGGATAACTCTCCATCCTAGCACTTGGGATTATGATAAAAATAAAAGACTCATGCATGATTTAAAAATATTTCATGACACATTCAATGCTTATGATATGGAATTCATGACGTGTAACAAATATGAAGACATGACATTCATGACATGAAACAGATAATAGTATAATAGTAATAGATGATATGGCATGTTATAAATGATCATAATAAGCATAAACAAACATGAATATAATCAATGAAATCTTACCACCGTAAGTACATAAAAATACTGGGAGTAAGTTAGAAGCTAACTTACAGAATGTTGTGTATGATGTATGCGTAGCGTAAAACTAACATAAGCTGAAATGAGATATGTTATCCCTTAACTTTTGAAAAATTATAAATTTGTCCCCAAACTTAAGGAAATTGCAAATGGGCACTAGGACTTACCGAAATTTACATTCCTCATGTAATGTCATCCTAAATCCAAATATGAATTTGGAATTTTTAAAACTAAACCCAAGTATGAAAACTCCTCTTGGCTTATTCTCTTGTAGGCTAAAATCCATGTTTTTTTTTGTCACTTCGCTAATTAATACACTAACATGCTTTAATTGAATATAACAACTCTAAAAAATCACATCTTTAGTTATAAAATAATGCTAAGACACTAAACCATACATTCAACAAAACCTTAAACTCAACACTTCAAGGAAATGCCCAAAACATCAAGATTGGATCAAATAAAACCAAATATTGGTGTTCTTGGTCTAACACTTTTATATCAACTCCAAGAACTCCAAAAGTCCATAAATAAAACTTCTAACATGTTCACCAAACAAACTTAGGTGATAGAATGCTTACTAACTTCAACAATCACAAAACACGACATATGTCAATTCGGCTTGCATAAGAACATTGAAATCGAATCATGCCTGCCTTTTGACTTGCAACATAGTGACTAGATCCTTTATTTTCATGCAATAAATCTTAAATAATATCATTATATACCTCACATTCAAGTTCTAACTTAATCCAAGCATCAAATCTAACATGTCATAGCAAATAATCCTTAAAAAAAAAAAAAAAAAAAAAAACATTCCACACGAGAGCCTCTAGTTCACGCTTAAACTCAAACTCTTGCATGTTCTTCAACAATCCAATGAAAGACCTAAGTTATAAATCTTCAAATCCATTCTTAATCCATAGATGAAGATTTTAAAAATAATATTTACAAAGATCGTAACCATTGAATCAAGATCCTAAAGCGAAAATAACAATCTAAACCAAACAAAACTCATTTTGAACCAATCGATTTCTACTACTTCAAAGATCATGTAAAACCATTTTATAAACTCTTAACATGCTTAAAGTCAAGCCATAAACTTTCATATAATCATCTTAACACTTCATCAAACGAAGATCTACACAACGTTTCATAAAAATAATACAACACTCCCAAGGTTCATCAACAATCATCCAAGCCGACTCCTTCCACTGTCAACACCAACTTTCATCCAATAAATCTTCAAGAAAAATTAACTAAAGCAATTTCAAGTAAACTAGACTCATTACCAAACAAGGTGGAAGAGATTTGAGCTGAGGAAAATACTTACAAAAGCAAGAAGCAAAATTGCCCATAAAATCTTCTCTCTAGCTCTCTTGATTTGCTCTTGGAAATGGATGAAGAAAAGTGCTAAGTCAGGGAGGAAAGTGAGGGTAGTGTGGGGTATAGGAAGGGGGCTGACTTGGTGGTTGAATGAATGATAAGTGAGGAAAGGCTGACTTGTGAAAAGAGAAGAGAACAAACTTATGCGAGTGGGCTGATTTTTTGCTACTGCTACCAAGTGGGTGAGGGGCTTGATGTGTCTTGTTTGACTTGCCATGAAAGGCACTATTTGTGGTAGCAAATGAGGTGGCATGGCCTTGTAAGGGGGTGGAAGCTTCTTGAAGAAGCTTGGTTAGACTAACTAGTTTTGGTGAATTAAAATGGGGCTAACCGAAAGCATCCATTTGGGGTTTCATTTGAATTTTGGGGTTATAGTTAAGGTTTGGTCTAATCCTAATTTTTCTTGGTCAGATGTAATTATCAAGGTGTAAGGGAGTGGTGGATGTAAGAGTGTATACTTGAGGGTTTAGGGTTTGGGAAATCTGTCTCGTTTGTTTTAGCAGATGAGATTAGACAAGTTGAGATAAAAGTTGAAAGTTAAATAAAATATTGTAAATATTTTTTTAATATTATTTTTGTTTTGAAATTTGAAAAAGTTGAATTGTTTATTTTATTTTATGTGAGAATATGAAAAAGTTGTAATGATTAGATGAGATTAGATAAAAAAAATTTGTGAAAGTGAACGAGGTGGCTCATACAAAGGGTTTGGAATTTTTATTTGCCTCCAACTTTTTGGGATTTCATTAGGATTGAAACCCTCTTTTGGTTGGTTGGTCAAATAGTGTTTGGTTGGATGAAATAGTGAATAGTGTAAGAGAGCATGTGTCCAAGAAATAGTTTTCTAATTTTTCTAAATAGGTTTGGACATCCTACATGGCGATTTGACAATTGTTTGAAACATATGCCATGTGGCGCTCTCCCAAAGGATTACTATTCATCCGAAAAACTTGAAACTTTTTATTACACCATAAAATCTTAAATATTCATACGAGTCTAATAGTGCAATTTGTTTTGTAAAATTACACTCTTAAGTGCCTCAATAAAATAAAAATGCAATTCCCTCACCATTGTAGATTGTGATCTAAATATGCTAACAGACTAAAGACCCAATTGATTGCTCGATTCATGAAATTCTTACCGGACTTCACGATATTTCTAAAGTTTAAAGAAATTCTTCTATCGAATTTCTTTTGGGACATTACACCAATCTTTCTCTAAATCGTAAGCACTCTTCACTATAAAATAACCATATGAAGTGACCCTCCAAATGAGTTTATCATCTGATATCAGTGGACTTAAGGGTAAGCTCAGAATCAAATATGCTTTAAATGCACAAAACATCTCCTTGATCAACTGAGAATTCCAATCTTTGGTGTGGGGGTCGAGTAAAACATCAACTCAACTGTTGCATGAGCATCGAGTGTGATAATTGGAGACGTAATCTTAAAAGTACACGGCCTTGGTAACCATTCGTCTTTCTAAATGCCTATGCTCCTCCCATTGACAACCCTCCAAATCAAACCGTCAATAATATTTTATACTATGAATAGGTAAAACTAACCTAATCTCTAACAAAAATGTTTTCAGAGTTAGAAAAAAGCTAATGTATCATGGCCTTAGTTTGTTCAACTGATGCCGGTCTAGTTCCCACGAGATTTGAACCCAACCAAATTTGCACTAATAAATTATCATTTTGTTTAAACAATAATTGAAACACTGTCGAATCAAGGGAGGGAGAGTCTATTTCTATATCACTAACCTAACATTTTAAAACATTTTCAATAGGTTGTTACATGCATCTTTAACTACTCTGTCCAACACGTTCCCACACTGCTCAAATTTGTCCCCACATTGAGTCATTACAAAATAGCCAATCAGATGATCCCTTTTACGTAAGCCATATATAATAGAGAAGTTGCAAGACATTTCGAAGTACGGATAGTGGTATTTATAAATTTTAATTGAAAAAGCATCCAATAATTAATCGACATGATATAGGAAGCAAAACCGATCGAGTCACCGACAATGGCATGATAAAGTAAAAAAAAAAAGGCTTCTTCATTGTGGGTCACACCATGGCCGCCAACTTGAATCTACCTTCTCCATCACCACCCATTTGTAATCCCCAACGCTATTTCCCATCCTTCTCCCGTAAAATCCCACAAAACCTTATTTATCAAATGTGATGGGTAACAAGAACACAAAACATGCTTTCCCTTCTCAATCGAGCTCACATCCCCACAAAGCTCATTCCCCTCGCAATCCCAAGCACACCTCTATTGAATCCATGAACACAACAATCCAATCAGCTGAAGCTGAACCGTCATGGTCAGAACTCTTAGGAAGCAACAGCTGGGAAGGGCTTCTAGACCCACTCAATCTCTCCCTCCGTAAACTCATCCTCCGATGCGGCGACTTCTGCCAAGCTACCTACGACTCCTTCAACAACGACGAGAACTCCAAGTATTGTGGCTCATGCCGCTACGGCAAGGCCTCCTTCTTCCACAAGGTGATGTTCGAGCCCGCTTCCGACTACCAAGTCGTCTCCTTCCTCTATGCTACTGCCAAAGTCGGCCATCGCGAAGCCTTTTTTTTCAGCTCGCAGTCCCGCGAGTCCTGGGACCGCGAGTCTAACTGGATCGGCTATATCGCCGTGACCACCGACGAGGTCAGCCGAGCCTTAGGCCGACGGGAAATCTACGTCGTATGGCGCGGAACGACAAGGAACTACGAGTGGCTTGATGTGTTCGACGCCGACCTCAAGTCTGCCAAGCAGTTGCTTCGTTCAAATGCGAGTGCTGAATTGGGCAATGATGGTAGCAGCAGTAGTAGCGATAGCGATGGTGATAATGAAAAGGTGCCCAAAGTTATGAGTGGTTGGCTTACCATTTACATCTCGAACGACCCCAAGTCGCCCTTTACAAAAACAAACGCAAGAACACAACTTTTGACCAAGGTCAAGGAGCTGATGAAGCAATACAAAGAGGAGAAGTTAAGCGTGACATTAATAGGGCATAGTCTTGGTGCAAGCTTATCGGTCGTGAGCGCTTTTGATTTGGTGGAGAATGTCGTTTCTGATATTCCGGTTTCAGCCATTGTTTTCGGGTGCCCACAAGTTGGGAACAAAGCTTTCAATGAGAGGCTCAAGAAGTATCCAAATCTTAAAATTTTGCATGTAAAGAACACCATCGATTTGATACCGCACTATCCAGGGACGTTGCTGGGGTACGAGTACACAGGGGTCGAGCTGGTGATAGATACAAGGAAGTCAACAAGCTTGAAGGACTCGAAGAATCCGTCTGATTGGCATAATTTGCAGGCCATGCTGCATGTGGTGGCTGGATGGAATGGGGAGAAGGGGGAGTTTGAGCTGAAGGTGAAGAGAAGCCTGGCTTTGGTGAACAAGTCGTGTGAGTTTCTCAAGGATGAGTGCTTGATACCAGGGTCTTGGTGGGTGGAGAAGAACAAAGGGTTGGTGCGTGATGAGAACGGGGAATGGTTTTCGGCTCCACCGGATGACGAGGACCTTCCTGTCCCTGAGTATTGACTCTTAGGAACATCATGAATTGAATGTTTGGTGAAGATTTGGGGTTTATCTGTTCCGTGTTCTGAACTTCAATTTGTATTTAGTGGCATACACGGATGCAGCAGCTTCCTCCTTGTTTGTCATCCATAATAAAATGTGCTTCTTATCTGCTCAAGGAATTTATGTTATTTTTTATGGTTTATTTTCACATTTTATAAGACAATTCTGTATTTAGGAGGCAAACCCCAAGCCTGGTTAAGAAATAATGCAAAGAATTGTCTGCAATTAGGATGGCTGTCAGATTCATCTTCTCCTCACAAATGAGACATGGTGGGTTTGTTACAATCTCTTTATAGGGATTGTTCTCATTTGCTGCGGTGCTGTCTATTCTTTATTTAATTCCTTTTCTCTTGCCTTCGTGATATCTAGTGTTGGCTTAGAAAAATAAAAACATAGTATTGAATTTGGAATATGAATGAAATTAGAGACAGCGTGGTAGAAGGCAATCCAGAGAAGAAATCTACTCCAATCAGCCATGCAACTGCTGCTGTAAGATGTGGAAGAGGGCAACTGAGTTAGGAATAAGTATGTATACTATTTGTGAGTAAGTATAAGAAATGAACAACTGTGTTAGGAATTAATATACATCTCTATCTATGTCGGACTTCTTAACCTCCAACTATGCTAGGATCGGTTTGTTATTATTTTCTATTTACATGTACTCAAAATGTGAAAGGATTTCCATGTAGGACTTTGATCAAACATTTGTGATGCACTCCTGCCGAACGGAGCTGCTCTGTTCAGATGCCGTTTACACGGTCCTTGCAACGCAACTCTGAACCTACGTTACTCCAGCCATTTTCTATTAGAATTGATTTGAAACTTCAATTATACCGAGAGAGAGTGTGATGTTGAGTTACCTATGCGTAGAAATCTAAAGGAGTGGTGAGGTCAAACTTCATTTACAAAGAGTCGTGCCACAGTCATCAAGGGAGTAGCCCAACAAATTCTCTCTGCTAAATGCTTTTTTAGTTTCTGATTTTTTTCATATATATATTTTATATTTTTAAAAATTAAAAAAAATCATTACATCGTTAAAAAATACTTATTTAATTATTAATATATATATATTTATATATATCGATGGACACTCGAGAAACCCAGTCTCAAAATTCCAAGCATTTCTGATTTACAAATCATGGCCCTATTGATTAGGATCATGGAAACATGCAATTTACCTTTTCTTTTACCATTTCGTTGGTGTTTTTTTTATGGGTTAAAAAACTTAAAACACTTTGAGTCTTGTTTAGTTACACAAATGAAATAAAATAATAAATCTATGAATAATAATGACATAATTTGTAAATAGTAATGGGATAGTTTGAATTAAGATGTTTTATAAAGTTTTGGAAAAAAAAAAGAAAAAGTTGAAAAAATATTATAAAGTTAAAATATTATTATAATATATATATTTTTGTCATTTGAAAAAGTTGAACTATTTTTTATATTTTATTTGGAAGTTTGGAAAAGTTGTAATAATTAGATAAAAAAATTAAAAATTTAAAAATTTGAAATTGAAGATGAATGATTGTGTTTAAATGATATTCGGATGTTGAGATGAGATGAGTTGAGACCATATGTGAAACCATACGAGGCCTTAGAGGATGCTTGAAGAATGAAATAAGATGAGAAATCTGTGAATAGTAATGAAATAATTTGTGACTAAGAATGAAATGATTTGTTAATAGTAGTGAAATTGTTTATGAATAGTAGTTAAATAATTTAAGTAAAAATGTTTTATTGAGTTTGGAAAAATGAGAGAAAAGATTAAATAAAAATATTATAAATTTAAAATATTGTTATAATATATTTTTTATTTTGATATTTGAAGAAATTTAATTATTTTTTTAAAATTTTGTTTGTAAGTTTAGGAAAGTTATAATGATTAAGTAATGATTAGATAAAAAAAAATTAAAAATTTGAAATTGTAAAATATTTAAATTTGAGAATTGAGAAGGAAATAAGATGAGATGAGATTATCACTATTTTCACACAACCTCTTAAGTTTCGTTTGTTTTCACAATACATCTTATCTTATCTAATCTACTTACAATTTTTTTAAATTTTCACATAAAATAAAATAAATAATTCAACTTTTTCAAATTTCAAAACAATAACAATATTAAAAATATATATTTTAATAATATTTTATTTAATTTTTAACTTTTATTTCAATTCATTTTATCTTATTTCATTTCATACGTAAAGGCAAAACTTGATTGAGATCAATCAAGGAGGCAAATATTCAGATCAAGTGCATCTATGAAGACTCTAAAGAAGCGTGGAAGGCAAAACTTGATCAACAAAGAAAAGAAGAAAAATGGAATTCTCCTCCTCCAAACTGTCACATCTTCTCTTTTGATGTAGTAGTACGAAATCAATTTTTAGTAGTTTCAGCAATTCAAAGAAATCACAGTGGAGATATTTTGGAAATTACAACAGAAAAGGTACAAACCAATATTCCTTTAATTGCAGAAGCATTAGCAGCACTACTAGCAGCCAATATGACTTCAAGTCAAAGTCTTGCGATAATTGAAGGGGATTCCCAATCAATAATCTCATCCATTAAGAGTACAGATACCACTTCATTCTGGAACATATCAACTATCATCAAGGACTTTCAGCACATATCCAATCTTCATCACGGTTGGAAATTTGCTAAGATACATTGATCTCAAAATTAATGTACGCACTCAGTTACACAATAAGTAGCTACCAATATTATTTTTAGAAGTATACCTTTAGATAATATTCTTAGATATTTTCTATATATTGATAGTGGAAAGGATTATTCTTAAACTCTATATCTCTTATTTAATCTATAATATGCTTGGTTAGGAAAAAAAAAAAAAAAAACTAATTGCTTCGAATAATTATGCTCGAATCTTGGGCCGAGACAAAGAGGAAAATTACAGGGTCATTTATGGCGAGTAGTCCGCATGATTGGGACTTCGGTGAGAACCTGTGACCGTTAGGATCATCAACCTCGTTTTCGGAGGTATTTTGTCTCTCTCTCTATAAATATATATATATATTTATATATACTAGTAGGAAGGAAACGTCCGAGGGACGTTTGCCCAGTGGACAAACTGATGCTGACATTTCTACTGCCTATGTGTGAAATCATATCATTGAATCGAGCATTGATAAAACTTTCTATAAAACAAACGATGGGTGCAGGGCTAATGATATAGAAAATGCAAGGAACACAAACAAACGATGGGTGCGAGGTATTATACGCACATACATGCATGCACATATCATATAGGATAGTGATAGGGTTACTACCATATTACTACCTATCTACTACTTATAGTTCATTGAAAGTTTTTTATTTTTTTATCATTTTTTTAAGTATTTTTTTAACATTCTTAATCATTAGGAAATAATTAAAAATATATATAATTTTATTAATAGTCACTTTCTTAACCATTAAATAAAATTAAAAATTAAAAAAAA
>QEOT01004265.1:31311-62604 GCA_003123785.1 Pterocarya stenoptera
ATACACTAAGGCCAATAATATTATGATAAGATTTCCAGCTCCAGCCCAATTCGGGGCGGTCCCGTGGGTGTGGCATTTGAAACGTGCTTTTTGGTTCATAAAATCAAACCACACGTTGAGGATAAGCTACAGCTGTCTAGCTGTGACGTCCTCGTTTTTTTTCCCCAGCTATACTCGTTGCCGACCAAAATTATGTATTTATTTTATCAAAAAATAAAACACAACTTCCTACTATTGATCTATATTTCATATTCCATATTTTTTTTAATTTTTTTTTATAAATATTTTTTATCTAAATAGTGAATGAAAATTTTGAAATAGTTTAAAAAGAATAAAATTAAAAAAAATTAAAATATTAAAAAATTAAAAAATTTTAAAAAATATAGAATGTAGAATGTGGTAGAAGTTGTGTAGCAAATCGATTTCAAATATTTTGATAAGTATTTTTAAATTGATTGTAAAGAATTTAATTTCTATAATAGATTTAGATTATAACTTACATTTGTAGTAAATTCAAATTTTGAAAACGTTTTCTAAATGAATTTATATTTCGTTACCAAATTGACGTGTGTTGATTGTCTCTCTTGCTTTTGTTTTTGTTTTTGTTTTTTTTTTTGTTTTTATATAAATAGACTTCATTTCATTAATGAATCTCGAAGTTACATTTGTGACTTATCAATACAGAAAAAAATCTAGACTATAAGTCAACTTACGTATATGCTCTGTAGCACCCCGTACATAAATTTATTTATGAAGGATTTTGTCTTAATTTCTATAAACTTTCTCTAAACAAACCAGGTTTATCTGAGAGAATCGCACTCTGTAAAAAGGAATTTAAACGACTTCTCTCCAAAAGAAGAGAAGTGCTATCATCTTCCGTCCTCCCTATAAGGAGGAGTCATATCACACCGTCTCCTCCCAAGGGAAGAACGAGACTCAACTACTATGGACACCTAAAGTGTCCAATGGCCTATTTCTATTTATTAATGCTTAAAACAAAAAAAATTCAAAAACAAATAAACAAAACCCAACAAAACAACACTGCAACGACCACTAAACAAAGCAAAAGGATCAGTGGTGGCGCTGGAACAAAACAACCACTAAACAAAACATAAGCACTAAACAAAAGCAGAACCAAACAAGATCGGTGGTGGCGCATGAAAGTCACGCGCCACTTAGGGGAGAAGCCGAATGGCTGGCGAGACAATGCCGGTATATTGGGCACTGAGTTGCCGCACATGGCTCCGATGCGGTGTGATACGCGGTGGCTCGTGTATGCCACGCGTTCTCTATAATCCACGCATGGAGGCGACGCACCGCTCCAAATGGAGCTCAAAGCGGGAGGCTGCAAGATCAGCGGACGAGGGATCTCCCGATGGTACGCGTGTAGGAAAAATTCCACTGGAGGAGCTCGGATCGACTACCTCTTCTTTATTCGGCCGAAACCTGAAAAAGCAACAAAAAATGCAAAAGAAACCGTCGAAGACGACAATAGAGAGGGAGGAGAGGAAAGGGGATGAGGAAGCTGAAGCTTCCCCTCCCCTAGCTATGATCGGACGCTAGGGTTTTTTTAGAGAGAAAGGGTCTCTCTTGCTTTTGTTAATGATGTGATTGTTTGTCATTTTAAGTAGTTCAATAAGATTTAGAAATTATTGGTCCCCTCTAAGTGTATTTGGAGTTTGAACCACTGATTTTTCAATTGATATTAAAGCCAGATTCACTATGCTAGCATTCAATTCTTGAGTATGGTTCTACATTAGGTGGCTAAGATGGATCGTTCCCATCTCCTTTCATCAGCTCCTCACTTTGATGACAGCAATTATGCTTGTTGAGTTGTTGGAAAGTTTGAATGAAAGTTTTCCTAAACTTAATTGGGCATTATGTATATTAACTGTCATGTCTCATCATAATAATATATGAAAACTTTCTTTTCATATCTTGCCTTATCATACCTAATCATATCATAGATTTCGAACATAACCTTTCATAAAATGTCATGATACATGTTTCCTCACATAAAATCATGATATTTCATAAAATATTTTGATGCATGATTCCTCATATAAAATCACTATTTTTCATAAATATTTTAATACATGATTCCTCACATAAAATCATAACTTTTCATAATATATCTTGATGCATGTGTCATGCAACTGATATGAAACTTAGACATTTATAAATCTATAATGGTAGTCATAAAAATAATTTCCTTCATGATTTGGGTACATAAAAGGGGCTTCCAATAAAGGTCATACATATATAATACTTTTTATAAAAGACATATCGTTTACTATACATACGTGTAAAGGTATTGTTAATGCATTTTTTTATGGGGCCGGAGCCCAACAATATGATTGAATGGCAGATGATGAAGGATTTAATGGCCCATGATGAAGGCTTGGGTGTTGATATGTTGCTCGAATATTCATCCATGAAATAAATAATAAATAAAGCATATAAAATATAAACAAAGAGAGAGGGACAAATATTTACATGGTCCAACATAAAAACTACATCCACGGGTTTTTTGGGGGTGAAATATACTATATTTGGTGAATTTATAATCTCATATGGCCTCTCATAGCTCTCAATGCAATGCATGGAATCATGGTTCCTGGGAGGTTGAAGAAGACGCATTCCTTATGGGGGGAGAGAGAGCCCAATAATCTAAAAGTCTTTGTGTAAAGAAGTCTGAAGATTTGTATAGATCATCTCCTTTTATAAAGGTCTCTTTCTTTCCTTGAAGTAGCTAAATCCTACTTTCTTTATGTCACTTTCACTTTTTTGTATTTGAGTCAACTCCTTTTGGCATTATTTATTTCTCGTCTTATCTCTAACTTGTTATATCTCTTCCTCGTCTTATTTCTTCCTTTATTATTGGTGATGGGCTAGACCTAGTTCATCTTATATACAATAGATGCACGCAATTTTTGAGATCGACTAGTCCAACAAGAAGGCCTTGAAAATCTTCAAGTAAACCATGATAGAAATAATCTATGAAACTTGTAGAAAAATAGTTTTGGAAAACTTGCCCCTGGTTTTCCATTGTAAGGCAATGTAGTGAAGATCTCCGAGGGCGGACCTCGATTAGACTTGTGAGATTCATGGTAAGGGCTCTCGAGAATGGGACTTTGGAAAGTTTGTTTGAGTGAGCGTTTGCTTGATAATCGAGCATATGATTGATAATCGTGCATGATTGATAATTGCGTATGATTGTTTAATGTTAATGAAGAGCGTGGAAAGCAATTTCTACGTATCTGGTGATTGTCTTTGTTTTCATGGGTGCTAGTGGGTTTCTTGCCCTCTGAGATAGATTTCAAGGTTGTGTTGTTGTTTTGGCGTTAAAGTTAGAGTTTGTTTGTTGTCACCTGCACTAAGTAATCAAGGAGCTCATCGACTCTATGGGTTTATGCGATGCCCCCAAATTTTGCTTGAGATTTGACCGAGCCTGAAACGTCAGGACATATAATACAATGTTACTTGCCCTGTTTATGACAAATAAAGATGCAATACGCCTAGCATGCATATAAACAATATGCAATATTCGCAGTAGATAATTTTTTTCTTTAAGCAATACTATGTATCAAATAAGACATATCCCAAATTATAAAAAATATACTTCATAAACATAAGATATCAAGTTATCAAAAGTTATAGTACTAGTCCAAAAGGTCTGTGACATCATGAGTATTAGAGACAACGTTCCTTAAGTACATAACAAACTAATATAACTACTAGGCTAGTTCATTGAGTAACTCGCGTAACTTGGTCAAGATAGCCATAATCCTATCTATAAACTGGAGCAATCGAAGTGATAAGCTCCTCATTGCTGTGTTGCGGCCAAATCAATTTTCTCCAAGTGATCCTCTGTCGATACTCCTAGTTCTGGTACATGATCTACCATTCTGGGGGTAGTGGTAGTTGAGATTATCAAATGAGATTTGATTACAAATCTCAGCAAATTGAAAACCAACGTAAACTAACGATATAAAGATACATGCATGACAGTAAAAGATATAGATGCTAACGTGAACATGAATAAACGTGACGTGACTTGACAAATAACATGACATATGCTAACATAACTTGAACTAACATGAACTGAACTGAATTAATGTGAACTTGAGACTAAACTAACATGAACTTGAATTGAACGTGAAATAGCATGACATGAAACTAAACTTGAACATGAACTGAACATAAACTTAGAATCTTGTTCATAAATAACTGATTAATTAAACTGAACTATACATGAACTGAACGCGAATTCTGACAATTAGAATGATTTTGCCAACTATTTCATTAGGAATAGTGAACAATTAGAATGATTTCGCCCAATGTATTATGTCATAAATACTCAAACAATCACAATGATTACGCCATGGGTATTGTAAATGAGATACCTTAACAATCAGAATAATTACACCAAGAGTACCTAGTAATAGCTTAAAATGAAAATATTCTGACAATCAGAATAATTTCATCATGAGCATTTGGTAGAGGTACTCTAACAATAAGAATGATTATGCCAAAATCACCTTACATGAATTACCAATTGAGATACTCAGACAATCATATTGATTATGTCATGAGTATGAAAATACTGCTTTTCGTGACATGGATAGCATGACATAATGTAACGTGACATAATGTAACGTGACATGTACATGTGATGAATGACATGACATAACATGAAACATATCAACATTTCGCGACATGGTGTATTGTGTAACAGATAAACTTTTTCGTGATATAGCATAATGTGTAATAGATAAACATTTCATGACATAACATAATGTATAACATATAAATATTTCATGACATAGCCTAATGTAACATGTATAAGAGCATAAGAGCATTAATAATTGTTCTCTTACTAACACACATATATAATATCCTGACAATAAATTAGAGGCTAACTTACAACATTTTAAGTGAATAATAAGAACTGTACAGAGACATTTCTAAAGGTTAGAAACTCCTAACTAGTGAACTTAGAAAAATAAAATTACTGACTTAAAATAAAATTACCATTTTACCCCTACTTGTGGGAAAATGATCATTTTATCCCTAACTTAAAGATTTCACATCCTAGTTTCAAAACTCACCAAAATTTACATTTCTCATGTAAATATTTTCCTAAATCTAAATATCTAATTAGAAAAATTTAAATCAAAACATAACTATAAGAACCAAGCATAGGCCGAAACACACTAAGACTAAAATCTTTTATTTTTGTTGCAATTCTTTCAAACTCCAACTTTCATGCTAAAACCGAATCATTTAACATACAAAAGCATATCCTATGCTTTAATATCATGCTAGAACAAACACCAAAACTTATACCATAAAAGTCACTACTTCCTTCATGTCAAAACTTCAAGTTTTAGACAACAAAAAAAAACCCTCGATATTCTTGGTCTATCCCCTTTTAAAACAACTCCAAGAACTCTAAAAGTTTCTAAAAATACTCTATATGTTCATAAAAAATCCTAAGGACTATCATGCTTTAAAAAATTAAACCAAAACCACAAAACTCACAAAATAACATTCAACACAATTGGTTTGTACCTCTACTTCAAAACCGAGTGCAATATGTTTTGGTTTTTTATCAAACTACTAGATCCAAATTTTTCATGAAGTAAATCATCAACAAACAACATCATATGCTTCATATTCAAGTCCTAAAATATATCTACGTATCAAATCTAAGATCACATGGAAAAAATTGCATATAAACACAAATCCATTCTTGAGCCACAAATATAAGACCTAACCGAACCTTTGCATGCATGAAAATTCATACCTTCAAGATCAACACCATAACTCTTCTAAATAACCTTCTAACACATAAATCAAATTCCTAAGAGTGACATATGTGAATATCAAAGTCATAGGAGCATATTTGCACAATAAAAGATCCAAGTTTAATTAAAACAGAAACTGTTTTTACAGCTTTAGTTTCCAACTTTCTCATGTCATGCAAAACAAAAATCTCAATATGCAACGAATTTAAATCCAAATTTCATGTTAATATGTCAACTCTAAACCATAAGAATATCAAACCAATATCTTGTCAAAAACATTATAAAAAAATAAATAAGAGAATCACACATTGTCCAATTTATCGCTCAATATGACCTTTGCATGCTTAAACAGATTTGTCACCAATCAAAACCTCATGAAAAATCACACCAAATATACCATTGGAAACTAGACTTGAAGAAAAAAAATTTATGTGAAGGGAGTTTCATGAGAATATACTTACAAAGGCTTTGAAAAGGTCAAACAAGAAAGGCTAGAAAAGTTTTCTGAAGCTTCTCCTTGAGTTCTCTCCAAGAAAGTGTTTCAAAAGTGACAAAAGACTACGGGAATGGCCATGGAAGACATTTATAATTTTGATGGGGTTGAGAGGGGATGTGAGGTGGCTTTTTGGTGATGGGTTGCCAGCCAAAAATAATGAAAACCGTGTGCCATACTACACATGGTCTTGGGTTACCGTTGGCCATGAAGGGTGATGGTTTTGAGGTTGCTTTCTGGCCTCCCATCCAAGCACTATTTGAGGTTGACTTGGGCAGTGAAAGGATACTCATGGAAGGGGAGAAAATTCCTCTAGAAGCCTTGCATTGGTGGTGCAATTTCATGAGCCTTAATGGGCCTAAACCGATTGGGGCTCATTTGGGGTTTCAATTGGGTTTGGTTTGAGATTTTGGGTTTCTATCAAACTCAAATCTAATTCTTCTTAGCCCAATGAAAATACTATGGTATAAAAAAAATGGATAAGGGTGTAATTACATGAATTTGAATGGTTAATAGCATGTGGAAGTGATTTAATTAAGTGATTAAACAATAAGCTAAAATTGGTTATCATTTAGGGTTTGGGGTAACCACTTTAGGTTTGGAGAAATCGTTTAGGGTTTTGGTTTTCATTAAGGTCTTAGGATCTCAATTGGATCTCAAGTATTTGGAGTTTCACTAGGGTTGAAATCCTCTTTGCTTTGTTATAAAAATGAATGGTTGGATGGAATATTGTTTGACTTAGGTGGCAGGATCACAAAACTTGATTTTTTATTCATTTCCTTCACATTTCCATCTCATGGTTCCTCTTAGTGCCAGGTGTCTTATACTATTCACCAAGTATGGCTAAGATCTTGCCAAGTGTCTAAATGAAACTCCTTTAGACCGATTTAGACATTCCACACTGTGATCTAAAAACAACTAGACCGTGTGCCACATGACGCTTACACAAGAGTCAGTATTTACTCCAAAATGGTGAAAATAACTTTATACCATAAAATCCTAAATAATCATACGAAACTAGTAGTGTACTTCGTTTCACAAAATACAATTCTTGAAGTGCTTCGAATAAATTAAAACGCATTTTCGAACAGCTATTGTCCGAAAAATGAAAATCAGTTTATTATGCCATAAAATACTAAATATTCATTTAAGACTAATGAAGTAGACAGTTTCTCATTCTCACACTTCTAAGTAGCTCAAAGAAATAAAATCGCATTTCTGGCATCATAATGAATAATAAGATGACTATGCTGACATATTAAACCCTACGCATTGCTCAATTCGTAAAGCCTTTTTGGGTTTCATGACATTCTTAAAGCCTAAAAAAATTCATCTTCTAAATTTCTGGTGTGCTGTTATAGGAGCTATTCTTGGCTTCATCCTAGGCTTGAATTTTCCAAAGTTAGATAGCATGAGAGGGGGTTAATCCAATGGGAGGATCGCTCGATCATTGTTGTGGTGGGAACCTTGCTCTACTGTGCTATTATAGATGTGCCTTGTTTACTGGAGCCCACCTGCATGCTACTAGACTTGGATATTGTGGCAAAGGCATATATGGCGGGAGGTGTGCTTAACCTCGCTATTGTGGTGATGGCATATGTGGGCCTTGGCCGTGACAGGAGGTGTGCTCGATTACACTATTGTCACACAAATGTCATGATAGCCTTGGTCGTCAGGAATAGGCCAGCACTTATGTTGGTCTCAATTTCTTGGGCGTGTGTCGGTAGCCAAGGTTGTGCTAGCCTTGATCATTGAGGTGTCACGCTGGTTGCTGATTGAGGTGAAATATTACATATTTTATACATCTAGAATCAATATATTTTAATTATTTCATTATATTATTATTGATTTTAGATGAAAAAATATTTAAGAGGCATAAATTTAAGTTGTGATTTAAATTAGTTAATAGCATTGCTTATGCTTCATTTTATAACTTGTGATTTAATTGGACAATATTTCTTCACATGCACAACACATTTTTGATATTCTAGTCTTCCATTTAATTTTTCTGGTTTCTACTAGGCCAAACTCATGCAGCTAAAAATCTGCGGACGCTGAACGCAAGAGGCCGGACGGAAGCGTGGACGGACGTCGGGCAAAAACGCATAAAAGAAGGAGGAGGAGTAATGGACGGACGAGAGGAGCTACGTGAAAAACGCTGGGGTTGAGACACGCAGCAGTTATTGCAAGAGGGCCACACGAGAAATTTCATTTTGGTTGCAAGAAGTCTTACGGAAGCAAGAGAAAAAGAAAAGAGCTTTTCATTATATGGTGACGGGACCCACAAAAAAGTAGAGGAAGAGACTCACCATGCGGAGGAAGAAGAAAGAAAAGTTAAAACTTAAAAGCGAGAAGCTTGGGGCGGATGGGTTTAAAACTCAATTTCACATGCCAATTGTATCTTGACACGTGTCATCTAAAGCAATCGATTCCCCCTCATCTATTTCCTTCTCAAGGTTTGTTGATGGGAACGGAGAGGCTTGCTTCTGGGAGAAAACGGAAGATTTACGTATGGAGAAGAAAATAGATAAGAGGAAATCAGCTGCTTTGAGATGCGTAAACTTTTTGTTAGATAGCTTACGTGTCAAGATATAATTGACGAGTGGGAAATTAGGTTTTAAACCCATTTGACCCCAAGCTTTTCTCAAAGTCAAGAAACACAAGCACTTTCTGATAGATGGACCCACAAAGAAGAGAACCGGAGAACACGCACATAAGAAAGAAAATTGTCGGTTCTTTTCTTGGTTTACCAAACGCACAGACATAAAAAGAAAGAATAAAAAGAATAAAAGATTGCCTTTTCGTTTGGACGTTACGGAAGCAAACGGACAGCGCGGAACCAAGAAGAAAAATAAAAGGAACAAAGAATATTCTTGCTTTCCTTTTGAGGTAGCCACGTACGGATTGGTGGCCACGCTGGAAGCTTTTCTTTTTTTTTTTGATACACACGCTGGAAGCTTTTCGAAGTGGAAGAAAAAAAAATGTTTGGAGCCCTATATAAAGGGCTGAGACGGATGAACAAGGGCATTTCTTTCCTCAGAGTTGCTTTTAGTTTTCTTCGAGTTAGTGTTAGAATTCAATTTTCGTTTAGTCTGAAGTTCTTCAATTGTGGTTTCTTTGAGTTCCTCTAGAGAACAGTTTCCTTTCGAGTTCATTTATTTTGAGAGTGCATTTATCTTGAGAGTTCATTTTATTTGAGAGTTTATTGTTAGTTTTGGAATTCAGATTTTTGGCTACTTCTCCATCTCTAATCATCTAGTTTACTCCTATTTTTTTATTTAATTTTAGTTTGAAGTTTATGATATATTATTGCGATCTTTAAGCTTTCATTCTAATTCATGCTTATTTAAATTAACGTTATTTACTTTTCTTGCTCATTTAAGCTTTCATTTCAATTCCTACTTATTTAAATTAATGATATTTACTTTTCTTGCACTTTTAAGCTTTTACTTTAATTCTTGCTTATTTAATTTGATGTTATGTACTTTTCTTCCTCTTTTAAGCTTTCATTAGACATGTATTAATTTTGGTTAATTAAATTCAACAAATTTAGTTTAGTTATTAATTTACTGTTTTGCATTTCAGTCTTTTACTTTACATCGCTACACTAAAAAATCCAAAAATATGAATCTAGTCCATGACTAGTGCCCTTTTCATTTCCGCACTCTTCTATTCATTGCACATATCACCACTTTTATTTTTCTCTCTGTGAATATTTTCACCATTTTACATGAGTTTGATTTTAAGCAACTTTTTATAAGGAGACGAATTTAAGAATTTTATTCCTTATTATTACGCGATACTCTCATACACTTGGGATAGCCTTTGTGCTGTCATTTTTGAGTGAGTTAGTTGCCAAGATAGAGCTCAATTTATTTAGGGAGGGCTCAATCTATTGCCATGGTCATGTTCACCTTGGTTTGTGGAGGGCTTGAGTGCTTAACTCTATGATGACCCAATTGCTATGAAAGGTTTTTACCAAGAACCAAACTGGTTAGTTAAATAACCCAAATCACGAATTTGGGACTTGAAATACAGAGCTAAGCAACTTGACGTTTGGTAAGGATTCAATTCCTGTAGGGCTCAAGTGAGTCCTGAGGTGCCCAGGTGATACTTGGCATGGCCCCTTTGCTGCTAGTAAAAGTATTGTTGCTCCAGCGAACGTTGTCATTGGGGAAGAGTGTTGTAGGTCTGGGTGATTGTTATTGCTCGGGGCGACTTAGTTGCTTGGGAAGAGTGTTGGGATTCAGGCAAACTTTTCTTGCTCGGCGTGTGACTCTATTCTGGTGAAGATAGAGAGTCGAGGTTCCCGGTAGTTCTTGAGGGAGACCCAATGACTGATGCTCCAGGTTAGGTGGATGGTTTTCAAGCTTTTGTCTAGTGGAGGTTGATTGCCATTGTGCATTATCATTGTTCCATTTATTCTCCCTTTGGCTCTTCTTTATGATGTGGATTGTCTGAACTTCTTTTGGTTAAGACTAGCGAGCAAAGTGTATTCTTGCTTATTCATCCCTTGGGATTCTTGTCGAATCTTGAGGCATTTTGTGGGGAAAACCTCTAAAAATCAAATTTGTTAGTGAAAATAAAGTCATAATAGCAAGTTTGAGAGAGGCAAAACCAGGCCATTTAGTTGCTTCTTTTGATTTTTGCTTGTTGGAGATTTTTTCCCGTTGAGTGGTTCCCTCTTCATGGAGATTACTTGTCTTTGAGTGGATTTTTGTTGTGATTTGTCCCACTTGCATATCCTCTTTGCTTTGCGTGTGTGTATCGTGACTCATGGTTGAGCCTATGTGCCTAATTACTTAAGACCAGCAAACAAAGTGCGTCGCTTATCCACTTGTTAGTCCCCATGATTCTGTTTGTCTATTCCTTTATAATCTCGTAGAGACTTGAGTAGCTTTATAAGGATAACATCCGAAATCCAAATTCGTTAGCACAAATAAATTTCTATATTAAGGCTTGGAGAAGCGAGCTTGAATCATTCGGCTACAGCTTTAAGTTTTCTACTTTTTGTCTAGTAGAGAGTGTTTGCCATTAAGTGGGAGTGTTGGGCGAAGAGCTGTTCATGTGTCTTTTTGGTTGTTCTGGAGCTTCTACTAGTCTTGGCACTTTGTCACAAGAATGATAGTGTCGGGCAAACAACCATGTCCCCAGTGTAGTGTTCCACCTTGGCTTCAATGGTGACCATTCACAACTTATCTTATTACCATGCACATGGCGACTCAAGCACGCATGGATGTTTGGCGTATACAAGTAGTAAAGTGTTTTTAAAGAAAACGAATGTCGAACCTACATGGATTAATTATGATATTGAGTACAGAAACTAACTAAATTAATTACTATTTGGAAAACCAAAATTTGAAGAATATATTATCTAAATTAAATTGAAAAAAATAACGTTAAAACTAAGATTTTAAAGATAATAAAAGTAGATCTTGAGCGTTTGATTTCAGCTAGCAAATTCCACACAATTTATTTTTCCTTGTTTTAGGATTCCAATTATCCCAAATTGATGATAAAAATCTCTTAACTATTCAATATTTTCTCTCGAATAAAACTAAAAAGATCTCCAATTAATAACTCCATATCTCTATGTGAATTTAACTAATTGGAGACTCATTAAGTTTTTTAGATTTTTTATGAAAACCACACTAATTGCGGTAAAGTATCTCTACTTTTGCTCAACTAATGGTGTTTAATCCTAGAGTTTTAATCACAAATCACCTCTTGGTCTCATTCCGATTCAATAGATCGAACCATAGTTAGCTAGAAAATTGCAAGAATTAAGAACAAGGAATAAACACTCAATCATGGAAATATTGAAAATAAAATAACTTCAAATATAAATTGTGTGTTCAATGCCAGACCTACATCAAAACTCTAGAAAATAGAATTAGTTCATAATGAAACTGAAAAGAAAACCAATAAAACTATTGTTTTTCGTTGGAGTCGATTGATGAAGCATCCGGCTCTACCCTCTACCCTCTAGATCTGCCTCCTCGAAAGAAACTCAAAGAATAAATTTTGGACTATTTTTTACTCTATAACTAAGACTCTTCTCAAATTCTCTTCTCTTCATCCCACAAACCGCGATTAAATAGATGTCAAAACTTTAAATGCGGAAACATGATAAATGTGGCTACAGTCTAGCCTAAAAATCTAGAAAATAGTTTCTAAAAATAGATGTTAACATAAAATAAAATTATCCCAAAAATATCAAAATCATCTAAAATGGAAGATTTAGTAATAAATAGCTTGATTTGCGGGGTTCGGGAGGATTTGGTGGTCAACAGATTGATTTTGGAACTCGAAAGGGTCCCACTGGGTAGATACCCTGTGCGCTGAATATAACTTGTCACCTCATCTACCGAGAGAAAAAACTCCCGACTGGGATGATAGAACCCTCTTTCCAACCTATCAAGAGGTAAAGCTGCTCACCTTTACTAGTTGTTGTCCACGATATCGTTTAGGTTGGTTGCTTAAATTGGTCGTTTAGACTGGTCGCCCAATCTAGTCGCCCGGAGCCTTGTGCCAAGTCTTCGCGCCCAGGAGGTAAAATCTCTCGCTTATCGCCTAACTCTTGTCACCAATACTAGTCGCGAGTTCTGGTCACGCTTTCTCTCATCGGTCTGGATCCGTAGTCTATTCTTTTGTACCAAAATACTCTCATTTCACACTAAATCTTCTCATTCCTTCAAATCCAAGAAAATAAAGAAAAATATATAGAAATAAAATAAAATCAATAGTATTGAAGGAAATCAGTGTTTAAGCTCAAATAGGATAGGGAATATGAGGTTTACAAGAAAGAAAAATATAAGGCCAAAATATAATTCAATAAAGCTCAAAGGGGTGGCTAGGGATAAAGATAATAAATTGGTAAGCTTGAAAGGCTCAGTCGATCCAAAGTACGCCTTAATCATTTCCCTAACGATATTCTGTCTAGGATTTTGCCTCGAGTGTAATAAAATAAATTCTAGAGTAAGTTGAGACCACACTTTTTTTTTTATAGAAGAGACGAGGTCACATGTCCAAGAGTGACCCCTGCCCATATTTATTAATAAAATATTTCACTTATGGCGGATGAATACCTTGACAAAACCCAACCCCAAAGAATTACAAAATAACTCCCAAAACCTGAAGCAAAACCAAAAACTAGATCACCAAATCCAAAAATATTAACAATTAACAACCAACCTTCCTAACGTAATACGCAAAAGATAATCTCAAGCCTTTGACGTACAAAAACCAGGACATTATGAGCGTCATTTGATCCAAATAGCAGGGACTGCTAATTAGTCCATACGCACCAGCCCTCTCATGCGAGGATGACAACTTTCCTCACCTATAAAATCCAGAATGACTCCATGTGTTCCTTCTTTCGCCAAATAATCTGCTACCGTATTTGCTTCCCGGAAGATATGCATAAAACGAGCATTTAACTCTAAGGCAGTCTCTTTTATCTCTTCCCAAAAATCCCACAGGAACCATAGTCGACAAAATCCAGATGCAAGCCATGACATGATTACCATCGAATCTGACTCTACTATGATATCTCTCAACCTTAAATTTTTGCATAAGCGAAGACCATCAAGTAATGCTCTACATTCTGCCAAATTGTTTGAAGCAACTCCATAATCATGTGCAAAACCTACTATGACTTTCCCATTGGAGTCTCGGATTACCCCACTACCCCCTGCCTCACCTGGATTATTGCAGGCACCACCATCTACATTAAGCTTCATCCTACCTGTAGGAGGCATACTCCATTTAACAAAAGAAACACTTCTGTTATGAATTGGTACAACCTGCATCATTAATCTCTCCATCAGCACCTTTTCATTTTTCCTCAAGTACTGAAATTTCTTTAGTTTGCAGGAAGCATTATTGAGAAAAACCTTCACATTTCTAATAACATCTTCTACTTTAAAGGACTCACCCTCCATTCTAGCTGCACACCTGGACCTCCATAACGCCCAAGAGATAAAAATGGGAAGTGTTCCACATATCCATCCTATCTGAGTGTTTGAATTTGCTCTCAACCACCAAAACGAAACCATACCCTTCCAATTTCGAATCAAAGGTAGTCTGATCTGGCAAATGTTTGCAAAACACCTCCACACCCTTTGAGCATTAGTTCCCTCACATAAAATATGATTCATAGTCTCCACTTGAGGTACAATACAGCAATGGCATTTTGAGGCCACGGGGATACCCAGGCGTTGTATAGCATCATCTATTGGAACTGCTCCCTGTTTCGCTCTCCAGCAGAAGAAAGCCATTGTCTTCGGTATCTCAGCTTGCCATAACCACTTCTTCCACTCACAAACTTGCCCGTGTTGCATGGAAATTTCCCAAGCCAATTTCGTGGAGAAATTACCATCTAAAGAATGCTTCCAGATGAGTATATCTCTTCCCTGCCGTAACTTAACGCCAGAAACTGCAATTCTCTGCAACACTTCAGGTGTTACCAAATGCTAGATCTCTTCCATTTTTGGTCCCCTTTTATTGAACACGTCTGCAATCAACAAATTACAATTGCCTACCACCGGCCACAAATTTATTAAAGGACCACAGCCCACCCAATTATCCATCCAGAAATTTATCCTCCCATTCCTAATAATCCATTGCGAATTCAGTATCACCTTAGGCAACAAATCTCTAATTCCCTCCCAGAACCGAGATCCTCTCTTCTCTTGGATCACTTTAAAAATATGCTCCCCCATATTTTTGTCTAAAAAAATCCGCCCACATTGACTCTCCCTTTAGTAACTTCCAGCCGAATTTCATAAGCAAATAATCTTGCACCTCCATAAGATCTCTAATACCAAGACCTCCGTCTTCTACTGGCTTACAAATATTCCCCAAGAAATCCATTTTCTCTTCCTCATCTCCAATGAAGATCCCCACAGAAAATCTGAAAAAATCTTTTTCAGATTAGAAAAAACAGCTTTCGGCACCTTCATGACTGATAACATGTGAATTGGCATGCTATTCAACACATGTTTAATAAGAATAATCCTTCCCCCCAAAGGATAATATCTTACTCTTCTAGCCCCATAACTTCTTTTGAATTTTTTCTAGCATAAAATCAAAAAGTCTGATTTTCATCCGTCCCACATAAAGTGGAATTCCCAGGTATAAACAAGGCCAAAACCCCTCTTCAAAACCAGATAGCAACTTTAATCTATTCCGTCTATCCATTGAGATGTATGAAGAAAATAAAATGGTAGACTTACTTCGGCTAATAAGTTGTCCAGACATAGCTTCATATCTGTGCAACGTAGACATAAGATTTTAGATAGCCACCTTTCCTCCATTAACAAAAATAAAAATATCATCTGCGTATAATAAATGAGAAATAAGTGTGCCTCCACTCAGATGATAAGGTTTAATACGCCCCACCATAAATTGCTAATTTAGCATACAAGATAAAATCTCATGCGATAAAATAAACAGGTAATGTGATAAAGGATCTCCTTGCCGTAACCCATGGGATGCCTGAAAAAAACCTTTAGCGCATCCATTTAACATAACCGAGTAATGCGGAGATGCAATGGCATTGTACATTAGATTTCTCCAATTTTCAGAGAAACCCAATCTTCGTAACACTTCTATAAGGAACCTCCAATTCACACGGTCATAAGCCTTTGCCATATCAATCTTCATCATCCCTTTACCCCTTCTCACTTTGCGATTAATTCCCTGAGACAATTCCTAAGCCAAAGCCATATTCTCAAATATGCTTCGCCCTGGGATAAAAGCAGCTTGCTCTCTAGAGATAATTCTATCAAGAATAGGCGCCATTCTTACAACCATGATTTTAGTCATAATTTTATACACCACCGAGCATAGACTAATAGGCCTAAACTGACCAAATCCCACTGGTTCCTCCACCTTAGGTATCAAAACCAATTTGTTGCCCCAAAAAAAGTAGTAAATGGTTGTCCATCAAAAACATCCTTAGCCATTTGTACAAGATCATTTTTAACAATATCCCAAGCAAGAACAAAAAAAGAAGCTGAATACCCATCAGGTCCTGGGCTGCTGTCTGAAGGAATTGACCAGAGTGCATGTTTAATTTCCTCCACAGACGGGGCCGCACACAATAATTCATTTTCAGCCTCTGTTACAGACGGAACAAGCAGGTCCATTTTGTGAGCATCTAGGACAACATCAGTTGAGGAGAACAGCCTCTGGAAGAACACCACGGCCTCTTCATGCACCCTGTTCGCAGAATCTAATATGCGCCCATCATCGAGAAGCATCCTATCAACTTTTTTATTCTTCTCCTTAACATTCATAGAAGCATGAATAAAACTAGAGTTAGCATCTCCTTCTGTAATCCATTTAATTCTATATTTCTGGCAAGCCAAAATGTCTTCCCTGTGAACCCATTGCAAATGATCTTGCTTACAAAGTATTAATTCCTTTTTAGACACAGCAAAACAATTACTAGACACTTCCTCTTCCAGCCAAGTAATCCGGTCTTCAAGTCGTTTTATTTCTATCTCAATACGCCCAAAGACATCTTTATTCCATTTCATCAATACACCTTTTAATCTCTTTAATTTCTTCTTAATCCTCACCATAGCACATCCTTCAACATTTTCCTCCCAAATCCGCCGCACTAACAGAAGAAAATCAGCATGAGAGCCCCACATTCTAAGAAAACGAAAAGGTTGCGCACCCACCTCTCTATTCTTGAATAATTGAATCATCATTGGGGCATGGTCAAAAGATGTTCTCGGCAGGTAGCTAAAATTAGCACCCCCGAAAGCATTAACAAACAGCATATTCACCAAAACTTTATCTAATCGAGCCCAAATTCGCCTACCTCCAAGCCTACCATTACACCAAGATAACCGATTACCTTTGTATGGAAGATCCAACAAGGCACAATCATTAATACACCCATTCAAATCAGCCTTAGCCAGAGAAGCTTGTAGCAAACCCCCAACTTTTTCACTATCATTCCTAATAATGTTAAAATCCCCTCCAATTAGCCAGGTAACCCATGAGGATCTTGCAACCTGAGATAATCCCATAAATCTTGTCGACGATCCTGGAAGCAACTTGCATACACAATAGTTGTCAACATACGCCTATGACCATAAGAAAACCAACCCGTGATAGCTTGATCTGAACTTGAAAGCAATTCAAAGTTAAGCTCTTCTGCCCAAAAAAGCCAAATTTTCCCACCCATATCTGCATTATTAACAAAAGATGATAAATGCAACCATCTCGCCCATTTACTACATTTATGCACATTAAGAAAAGGTTCCAAAATAGCCACCACCAAAGGACGGCTTTTATTCAAAATATGCCGAAGCCTATGTTTCGACGAAATAATCCCCCTTATATTCCAGATGAGAATAGACATAATAAATCAAATAAATTTTCTGGAACGCGTACGATGTTCCAAGACAACAATGGACTTCTCTTTTCTTACCCCCTTTGCCTTTTTCATCGGCACATTCATGTCAGGGTCTGAATCAAAAGTTTTTACAGCCAACTCATTCAACTCTCCTTCTAGCTCCCCATCAAACGTGGACTTGCACAGTTCCTCCTTCTCAAAATTATTCTGCCCATGGCAAAAAAATTCTCGCCCCAGACCACCTATCTCGAACTCCAAGGTCTCATCAATCAACCTTAATGAACTCCTAGGGTCCGAATTTGCCGTGTTTTGTAGTGACTCCTCCTCTGACCCTTCATCAGCCAAATCACACCATTTCCCAGAGTGTACTTCAGGTATCTGGGATTGCAGTTGCCCCTCTACCACAACATTATTCTCGGTCTATGTCTGTTGGATCTTACCGTTTGCACTCGAACTTTTCACGTTCGAGATACTCTGCTCAGGATACACCACCAGATCGACATCACTATTAATATCCTCATAAGTATCGTGCACCACTCCTTGCTGAGAAATAATTAACAGTTTATTCGGACCCCCCAATGCCGTCACTTGACAAGCCTTATTAGACTCCAATATTTCCTTGCGTCTCGGCCTTGACGTTTCCCCACTCTCTAACTGCACAATATATTCCTGTTCCAATCCCTTGTTATGCTCAACCTTCTGCCATATTTGGTTAACTATTTTTGTTGTGCCAGTTCCTGCCAATTTACTAGTCTGCTGTTTGACACGATCACCTCTTCGGCATTTAGATTCCATATGGCCCTGTTTTCTACAAGTTCTGTAAAAGCTAGGCAACGCCTCATAAAAAACTTCCTGTAACAAACTTGAATTCCCATGTGGAGGACCCAACCAAAAAGAATGCCTCAATGGAACATAAAGATTTACCTCCACACAAATTCGAGCTGCCTCTAGTTGGGAAACACAAGCAGTAGTGTTATCCCGCTTCAAATATTTTTTGAAACCATCACCAATACTTCGCAATATAAATTTTTGGAAATAATTCGGGGGTAATCCCGGCAAAGTCATCCACACCGGGACCCAAGGCGAATCTTCCTCCTCCACAAACTCCGGAGTCCAATGAAAGACTCGAAATGGTACACCAAGAACTTCAGAGTTTCCTCGTGCCATTACCGAAATAAAGTCTTCTTCCTTAGCCATTCGGACCAAAACATTATGTGGGTTTCNGCCATATCAGTAAAATGTCTCCCAAAGGAAACCGTAGAATCCTTCCCAGCCGCATTAGTCTCCAACAAACGAGTCGATACCATCCCATCCTGCCCAGAAGCACCCAACGAAGGCACAGTGCCGGCGCCAAGCGCCATGCACAAGTACCCTAGTATTGCACAGAGACGAGAGAGAATAAAATCGCCCTAGCCACGTCAGACAAACTATTCACTTTAAATCCATGGTATGAAATGAATCTTTAATAAGTTGAGACCATACAAATTCATAAAATTCACATAAAATCTCTCTAGGTACTCAAAACGATTAATGATCATAACAGGCATTCATTGAACATAGAAGACATCAAATTAAGTAAGATCAAGTAAAGAATTAACAACTAGATTTAAGCAATGAGAATTTTTCCTAAAAATTATAATTAATTTCAATCATATTCTTATCATAGGCTTTTTATTCATCAAACCATATTGTTTTTATCATCATCATCATCATTATTATTATTATTATTTTAATAAATAAAATAATATCATTTTCCCCCAAACTTAAATATCACATTGTCCTCAATGGGAAAAAAGGAAGAAAAACTAAAGTAAAGGATGACAGAAGGTAAGAGATGCTCCCCTGATTTTTTTTTTTTTTTTCTAGTCTTCCAATTGAATATTTTCCTTGAAGGTGCAGTTGTGTACCCCTTGAAGATCTCCCCGGCCTCTTCGTTCCTTAAATTTGATGGAAGCGGTTTGAGTTCAAGCTTGATTGGTTCCTCAAGTGGTAGCTTTGAAAATTCAACTCTATAAGTCCCATCGACCATGACCACGTCTCGGTAGATTATTTGAAAACAAGAATGTACCTTGGAAGGTAATTCCATAGATTTAAATACGTCAAAAGTAACTTGCTCCTCACCGACCCTCAAAATGAGTCTTCCTTGCTAGACATGAATTAAAATTCTCCCCGCCACAAGGAAAGGTCGGCCCAATATCAAAGGAATATCCTCGTCCTCCTCCATATCGAGTACAATGAAGTCGGCCAGGAAGATGAACTTATCAACTTTCACCAGTACGGCCTCAACGAGTCATCTTGGGTATTTAATAGATATGTCCGCCAACTATAGAGAGATGGTGGTCGGCTTTGCTTCTCCAAGACCTAGTTCCTTAGGCGGCAACTTCTTTTGTAAAATTGCACTGCTCTCCTCTGTCAACATTACAGTCTCATACTCCTCCAACTTCTGCTTGTTTGATAATATATTCTTAAAAAATTTTGCATATTTAAGCATTTGCTCTAAAGCTTAAAGGAGAGGAATATAAATATGTAGTTGCTTAAATATACTTAGAAATTTAGAGAACTGATTATCAATCTTATTTTAATTCATGTCTAGCAACCCCTTTATTCTCCTTAGTCATTTCAGCTTGCGGGTCGATTTTATCTTGATCGGTTTCTTTCACCTCGTACTCGGTTTCTTTCTTCTCGGACTCCACATTTTCGACAGCTTCTGCATCTCGCTCAGTATTTACTATTTGCAGCCGATCATATGTCTGTCCACTTCTCAATGTTATGGCTTTGACATGTTCCTTCGGATTGGTCACAGTGTTGCTCGGTAAAGTCCCTGCTGTCCTCTTGGTAAGCATGTTTGTGAGCTGACTGATTTGCACCTCAAGATTGCGGATTGAAGCTGAGTTGTTTTGTATCACCATATCAATCTTTTGCATGTACTGCATAAACAAATCCTCAAGTGTCGGTTTCTTTTCTTGCTGTAGAAACTGTTGAGGTGGTCTAGCTGGCCCTTGATTATTACTCCATGAAAAGTTAGGGTGATTTCTCCATCCGGGATTGAATGTGTTTGAATAAGGATTGTTTAGACGCTGGAAATTGGACACATAATGGGCTTGTTCATAACTCGGTTGGGCAAAATGATTCCCTACTTGGCAATTTACACTTGAATGATTTCCTGTGCAATGATCACAAACAACATTAGTTTGAATAGCATTAACGTTCATCTTACCTAGTTGTTGTGATGGATTTGCCATCTGCGCCGCCAATGTGGTAATAGCATAGTCTTTTAACGCCTTATACTCCTGGTCGGTCATATTAAATTTAGATGCAGCAACCTCTTTCTTCTTATTTTTATTGATCCATTGTAAGGTTCTTTCAATCTCGGGATCAAAAAATGTATGCTCTAATGATTTAAACCAAATATTTTTTTGTAAACTAAAATAAAATCCAAAGTAGTAAAAATCTAGATAGTATCAATATCAATAAAAAATAACTATTCCCCGACAATGGCGCTAAAAACTTATTGTGCTGAAAATATCTGCAAGTGCACAAAATTGTAACAAGTAGTAAAGTGTTTTTAAACAAAACAGATGTCGAACCCATAGAGCATAAAGTATTTAGATTAACTAAATTAATTAATATTTGGAAAACCGAAATTTGAAGAATAGATTTTCTAAATTAAAATGAAGAAAATAATATTAAAATTAAGATTTTAAAGATAATAAGTAGATGTAGAGCGTTTGATTTCACCTAACAAATCTCATATAATTATTCTTCCTTATTATAGAATTCCAATTATCCCAAATTGATGATAAAAATTCCTTAACTATTCAATATTTTCTCTCAAACAATACTAAAAATATCTTCAATTAATAACTCCATATCTCTATGTGAATTTAACTAATTGGAGACTCATTAAGTTCTTTGGATTTTTCTTGAAAATCACACTAATCGTGATAAAGTATCTCTACTTTCGCTCAACTAATGGTGTTTAATCCTAGAGTTTTAATCACAAATCACCTCTTAGTCTCATTACGATTCAATAGATCGAACAATAGTTAGCTAGAAAATTACAAACATTAAGAACAAGTTATAAACACTCAATCATGAAAATATTGAATATAAATTGTGTGTTCAACGCTAGACCTACATCAATGCTCTAGAAAATAAAATTAGTTCATAATGAAACTGAAAAGAAAAACAATAAAACTAGTGTTATTCGTTGGAGTCGGTTGATGAAGCATGTGACTCTCGCCTCTACCCTCCAGATTTGCCCCCTCGAAAGAAATTCAAAAAATAAACTCTGGACTATTTTTTACTCTAAAACTAAGACTCTTCTCAGACTCTCTTCTCTTCATCTCACAAGCCGGGATTAAATAGATGTCAAAACTTTAAATGCGGAAACATGATAAATGCGGCTACAATCTAGCCTAAAAATTTAGAAAATAGTTTCTAAAAATAGATGTTAACATAAAAGAAAATTATCCCAAAAATATCAGAATTATCTAAAATGGAAGATTCAGTAATAGGCAGCTTGATTTACGGGGTTCGGGAGGATTTGATGGTCAGCAGATTGATTTTGAAACTCGGAAGGGTCCCATAGGGTAGATGCTGTGTGCACTGAATATAACTGGTCTCCTCGTCTATCGAGAGGAAAAACTCCCTACGGGGATGATAGAATCCTCTTGCCAACCTACCAAGCGGTAAAGCTGCTCACCTTTGCTAGTTGTTGTCCACGATGTCATTTAGGTTGGTTGCTTAAATTGGTCGTTTAGATTGGTCACCCAATCTAGTCGTCCGGAGCCTTGCGCTAAGTCTTCGTGCCCAGGAGGTAAAATCTCTTGCTTGTCACCCAACTCTTGTCGCCAATCCTGGTCGCGAATTCTGATTGCGCCTTCTCTCATCGGTTTGGATCTGTAGTCTCTTCTTTTGTACTAAAATGTTTTCCTTTCGCACTAAATCTTCTCATTCATTTAAATTTTAAGAAATAAAGAAAAATATATAGAAATAAAATAAAATCAATAGTATTGAAGGAAAAATGAAACTTTTCATAAATAAAAGAGTAATAAAAATAACATAAAAATCACACTTATCAACACACAAACTTGATACGCTCATTGGTGCCTCACAGGCTATTGCTCTCTCTCTCCACAAAAATTCAAGCCACAACCCTCCCTCACTTCACAAAACACATACTAGGTCACCAGCACCAAATATTCATGCCAAGCACCATCCTACTTCTAGGTAAGTTCTCTTGTATTTCTCTTGTATTTTCTCACACCATCACAGAAACGTACATGGCATGGGTTGGTCACCCCCTACCCAGGCATATGCACACACTTAGATTAGAGGTTAAGCCCTATATACCCAAGCATATGCAAATACTATGCCACGGGTTGAGCACCATGTAACAGAGCACATACACACCCTAAACCACCCTATACAGAGCACATCATCATCTATAATCACCACCACCCTCACAACACCATGACCCTCAACCATGCGCCCATAGTAGGTCCCAACCGAGCATGATAGAGAACCTTTAAAACTGACCCACAATTCAAGAGGAATTAGGGTTTTGAAACCACAAACTTCTCTGCTACTCCATGCACAATAGGTTTCAGTTGCTTTAGGTAAATACTCATCCCATTAGATACACTAAAACCCTAAGCATGTTAAAGTAAGAAGGAAATAAAGATAGAATCCCATAAACCTTAAACCAAGTACACATTGCTTAGCCAAGACCTAAACCCAACATGTTATGAAACCTTAAAACCAAGCATGGATTAAACCCTAGAATTGAGTATGATAGAGGTCCAAAACTTAATATGATTGAAGCCCTTAAACCGAGTATGATACAAGCCTATAACCGAGCATGTCATTAGCCCTAGACCTGAGAATACCACAAGCATGAAACCAGTCACATGGTTAGAAGCCCAAAACTGAGTATAGTATGAGCATGAAATCGAGTATATCATAGCATGGCATTGAATAAACATAAAATAGAGACAACTGAGAGATCAATGCATGAAGCACAACACACCTAATTCTAAATGACTTAGGAATTTACATGATTATTAAATTGTTATAGGATTTTATTAAAAGGTTTGGACACACCTAAGTAATTATGGTCATGTTCTTCTATGAGTCGCTTTATAGTAGACTATAAAAGTTCTTTTGCAAAGTTATGTATGTATGTATAAGTCTTTCTTTGAGACTATAGTGTCAGATTGAGATCTAAGGTTAACTTCCCACTTAGGAAAGAGCTTGCAAGCTGCGATGGGTACCAAACTGAGGTTTAGTAGCGCCTATCAGCAACAGGCAGATTGTCAGTTGGAGTGGACCATCCAAACGTTGGAAGCCATGTTAAGAGTGTGTGCTTTAGAATTTAAAGGCACTTGGGAAAGTTAGATACCCTTCATTGAGTTCACTTATAACAATAGCTATTAGGCGACTATTCAAATGATGCCATATGAAGTCATATAAAGTAAGCTCATTGGGTTGGTGCTAATCCAGGAGATGAAGGATCAAGTCAAAGTTATATGTGAAAAGATAGCTACGACACAAAGTTGACAGAAAAGTTATGCCGAGACAAGAAGGAGAGACTTGACCTTTGAGGAAAGAGATTAGGTGTATATGAAGGTATTGTCTATGAAGGGCATGAAGAGATTGGAAAGAAGAGAAAATTGAGCATAATGTATGTTGGGCCTTATCAAGTGACGGAAAAGGTGGGCCTAATGGCATTAGAGTGGCACTACTAGATGCATATAGTGAGGTACATGGCGTATTCTACGTCTCCTATTTGAAAAAGAGTTTTGGAAATCAAGAACCCAGAATTCCAAGCCCAAGTGAGATTTAGCTACAATCGAATCTTACTTATGAGGAAATGCAGGTGTGAACTGTGGACTAAAAGGAACAAAAGTTACGGTCCAAATCGTACCTTTGGTAAAAGTGTTGTGGGGAATCCTAAGAAATGAGGAGTTCACGTGGGAAAGTGAAAGGACAAGGGAACAATTTTCCTATTTATTTGAGCCGCAATAACTGAAAGGTTACAATATTTAATGAGGGCATCTATGCCATTTAAGAAGTAGGAATGAGACTATAAACAACCCTAGAGCCTATTCATTCTAGTCACAATACTTTAGAGATTTTGAGAATTATCACTATGGTGAGGGAGAAGAAGATTGCATGAAAGATAGTTCCACCACTAGAAGTAATCAAGCAATTCATGGAGGAAAGATATGAAGCAGCAATGCTGCTAGAGGAACGATGACGAGCTAAGGAGGAACATTAGAGAGGAAGGGCTTTAATTGCGAGACATCGTAATGAAGTTTTGGACTACCATGAAGGTGTCGTGTTCACCCGACCAATAAGACCATGCGAAATAAGACGTCAGATTTGGGAATGTGAGCTCCAGGAGGAGGGTGGTGATGGAGTTTCATTGGGAACCAATGTCGTTAAATGTAGCAAAGAAGCTAGTATACAGCAGAGCAGTAGAGGCCGATGATGCAAAAGGAGTCGGCGGATAACACAAGGGGAGAAAGCTTTGATCTAGTGACATAGGAGTCAAATATGGAAGTGCACGAAGAATCAAATGTGCCCCCACCATCCACTGTCGAACCCGTCCACAATGATGGAAAGATATATTAAATTCTGGCCTCGGGCACATCCCTTGCCATTTAATAAGTGATAGTCACAAGATTTTGAAGCAGAGATTTTTGTTAATGAGGGGAGGATGTAAGGACTGTGCCAATTCAAGGGAAGGAATACCCCTCACGTGGTCAAAATGCCAACGAGAAGAAGGCAGCTAGGCGAGCAATGTGCAACCAAGGATGAGGTAAGGCAAGCAACATGTTGTGGCGGGCATAGCCAGTACGAGCAGCACAAGTAGAACCAAGGCTCAAAAAATCAGAACCAGGTTCGGAATCAGGCAAGACCGATTCAATGAATCGGACAATTGAACAAATTGAATTGGGTGATTCATGATCATTTTTAATCGGCTTTCAATATTGATAAAAAAGTACTAAAAATCATATAAATGTAATTCAAGCATTTTATATCATGTACAAAAGAGTATAAAACATAAATTCATTAACTAATTTCAATAAAAATGATATGAATCTAAATAGTTTCAATAAATATGTAATCTATGCATTTAACCTCAATTGTCCACATTTTGTTTTGCCTTATATACGAAGAAGATAAAGACCATTAAGTTATAAGCACATAGAAAATGTAATATTTTATGCAGTACCACAAATTTAATATAAAATATTTGTTTAACTAAAGAAAATAAAGCATTACATGTTTTGGCTTTCAATTTTTTTGTGATTCTTAATGAATAAAATGATAAAAAGTTAATATATATTTATTTCTATCATATTTTTGTATAAAAAATTAAAAAAAAAAATAGTTATCAAACAACATAAAAATAAATACAGTTTTGAATTGGTTGGAATCGATTTAAATTGGTCTAGAATCAGTATGAATTGGCTTGAATCAATCGATTGAAGTGGTTCAATAAACGATTTAAAAAGTTCATTAAAACCGGTTTGATTTCTTAGCGATTCAATCTTAATTGGCCTGAATCAAACCATTTTTTCAAGGCCTGTAGATCAAGGAGATTGAGGATTCATGTACAGCACCAGGCAAGCAAAGGACGTGCTAACCTTACAAAAGGTGGGAAGTAGGCAACAAAAAGCCAAGTACTAATCTTGGAGTACTCCGATACAATATAGAAGTGCTCAAAAGGCATTAGGTGACGTACTAGGCCCATGCTCCAGCAATGACGTCTCAACAAGAGCATGCCTGGGAAAGGAGGAATACGAACCTACAGGCTATATCTATGACCATAGAAGTTAGGCCCAATGCCATGTGAGATAGTTTCATAAGGAGACAAACCATTCCTAACCACGTGGGTGTCACTAGGTGATTTTTATAAGGAAATGTGACTTCGTAGTGCTCTGTACTCATGGGATCGGGTTAAGAATTTCCCATACAGTTCCTAACGGCACATTGCCACGAGTTCCACTCAGGTAAGGGAATTTCCATGTTGATCGAGGTGAGCCATTTTTGTATTGTTTCACATGATAATGTGGGTAGAAAGAGTCTTCGTATTGATCAGGTGGAGCGATTACTATATCGTTTGGTGGAAGTATTTCACGTGTTGGTCGGGTAGAAATTCCTCCTGTCGAATGAGTGGGTTGATTTCTTGTTTTGTTTTGGTGGATGCGTTCCACGTGTTGACCGGGCATAGAGATTCCTCGTGTCAAATGGGTGGAGTGATTCCCTGTAATTGTTATGGCTTATGATATATGTGTTTTGCTCAAGGGTGATTCCTTGCCTTTATTTACATGAAACTTGTGTATTCATCTTTATTATTATTATCCTGCATTTTTAGTGTTGTTATGGGTTTCTACTGAGGTTTTGCTAAAATCTCACAGTGGCGGTCTTACTACATTTCGCCCCTAGAAGCCGTAGACTTTGATGCATATATAGCTCGGGAAGGTTACCTCAAGGAAGGAGGACCAGAGCAGCATAAGAATAGCCATGGAGGCCTGTCCCCATTAAGTTGATAATTCTTTGTAAATTCTAGGATGTTAATTATATTTAGATGAACAACAGTTTATGGTGTTTCATATTTTAATGTAACCAATGAATTAGTATTAGTATGTAATTATATTTGGTAAGAAGGGATAGTGACTTATGAATATTTGTATTTTTAACATTACTAATTCATTAATAAAAATAAAGACGATTTTGAGAGAGAGAGAGAGAGAGAGAGAGAGAGAGAGAGATGTAAAAGCTTGGATAAAAGGAGCGGGTTATGACGACAAAAGATTTCAAATGACAATATTTTGTCACCCCAGGTCTTCAATTTGGTTGGCTTACACTCCCTACTATGTGTCCTATTATGTTAGTAGTTTCTTTTATATCAATTGTTAAACTTGGAACTAGTGAATAAGTAGAGACTTTAGTCTAGTTGTGAATTGAAAGCTAGTGGATGGGTTGACAGAAGTGATAGGTAGATTGGTGATTTTGGTTAAGTTGTTTTGATTTTGTTGGATTTTAAATTTTAGGTATTTTGCTTCATGTTCATTTAAATTTGTACATATGAAATGTTAATGAGATGATAATAATCTAGAATGTTTTTGTTAAATATGTTACAAGACAAGGAAACTTGAATTATTTTAGCATGAAAAATAAATTTTAGGTATTATGATCAACTTCAACCTCATTAGTAGGCCTATCCAAAAAAGCCTAGGGACCGAGCCGTCCGAATGACCTGACTGGGCCTGTCTGAACAAAGTCAGGTTAATCAGGTGTTGATTGTTAGGTTTAAAACTTCTCAAAACTGATATTGTGGGTTGAAACCGATCACTTGACTCAAACCTTTTGAGCTTCAGCTTTCTCTTCTCCTCAAATCCTAGTTGTTGTCACCTATGTTCGTCCTCGTCGTTCCGTATTACACGCCGATATAGGAGCAATAGACGGGAAAGGAAAGGAGTTACAGCGTGTTTGTGTTCGTGGAAGTGGAGGGCTTTTGTGTTCATTGAAGTGGAGGAATGCTGTGGAGAATGTCCTAGAAGCTAAGTATGGGATTCAGGCAAGATGGGCTAGAAGACAATAAGAGAGTCGGGCTCATGAAGAAATACGATGGGCTGAGGCCAAGGGTCATGCTCGAGCCTCTTAGTTACTTTTGTTCAGTTGTAGTTACATTTACAATATGGTCTGTAGGCCTTAGTGATAAGGGTAGTTAAGTACTTTACTATCTAGCTTTATATTCCCTGTAAGCAAACGGTTTTTTCTTAGTCGAGAATATTCTTGTGTTGTCAAACCTTTGGAGGATCTCCCCCTCAAAGAGAGCATTTCACTATCAATTTCAATACAATATCACTACTCATCTATCTATTTTCCAGAATTCTATTGCTACTATACAATCCATAGACCCCAGTGTAACAAATTGATACCAGAGACCCCATTCCTCCCTTGATTCCATGGCTGATGGCACGAGATTGAGGGACTTTGAAGAAGGATTTCAATCCTTCAAGATGACAACAGAGGCTCACATTAAACAATCAAAATCCCAGTTTTCTACAATTGGAGTAGAGCTACAAGTAATGACTGTATAAGGTGATAGATCTAGTAGTCATTGTGATAGATCTGCACAAAAACAACAAGCAACGGTCATGTGGATCTAGTAGTCATGAAGAGGCATACCAACAAGATCAGATGATTCCTCGTATGGGGGAGATACTTCCCAGAGTAGTGCGACTATATTTCCCTACTTTTAATGGTTAAGAGCCCCATGGTTGGCTGTATAAGGTGAATCGATTCTTCAAATTCCATAATACTTTACCACACTAGTATTTGAGACTTGTTTCTTTCTATATGGAGGGTAAGGCCCTAGTATGGTTTCAAGACTTAGATGAATATGGTTTGGTTTCTGATTAGGAAGGTTTTGTGACAGCATTGTTGATTAGGTTTGAGCCCATCAATCATGATGACCCCATGGAACAATTAACTAGACTGAGACAAGTCAGAACTGTGGACGAATACAAGACTGACTTTGAAGTCCTTTCTAATAAACATAGAGGTCTATCGGAACAGTACAAATTAAGTTGTTTCCTAAGTGGCCTAAGAGATGAAATCCGGTTACTGGTGCGTATGTTCAACCCAAACAACCTCACCTTAGCCTATAGCCTTGCAAAATACAAGAAGAACACCTCTCCCTCCACAAAAAGCTCATAACCCGAACCCACACCAACCATCACCATGAACCAGCCTCACTCAAACTCAACCCAAATCCTCAAAACCATGACACCAAAAATTCTAGAAGGGATGTAGTACTTGTGCAGAACATTAGTGAGAATCAGATGAAGGATAGAAGGGATAAGGGTTTCTGCTATCACTATGAATCTAAGTAGAGACCTGGGCATTATTGTCAAAGCCCAAAATTATACTTAATTGAAGAAATAGTTGAAGAATTGGAGACTAATGAGGAAGGGTCAGAAACATGGACTGACCAAGAAGGTGGGTTAGGGCTGGACAAGGCTGGAAAGTGTTTGGAAATATCTTTGCACGCTATAATAGGGTCACTCAACCTGAAAACAATGTGTGTCAAAGGTAGGATTGACAATAAGGGGGTCACAACTGATTGATTCGGGGAGTACGCATGATTTTCTGGACCCAGCTTTACTTGCTAAGGTTTAGTTACTAGTCACAACAGAAGGGAGGGTGAAAGTTAAAGTGGCATATGGAGAACAGGTGGAAAGTGAAGGAAAAGTGGTAAAATTTAATTTCACTATTCAGGAGCAGACTTTTAACATGGATCTGTAACTATTGGTTTTGGCGGGACGTGATATGGTTTTAGGGGTGTAGTGGCTTCAAGGGCTAGGCTTTATACTATGGAATTTAAGGGAATTAACAATGCAATTTTCTCTCAACAATATGGCTGTGAAGTTAAAAGAGCTAAGTGTTAACTCGTGGATTGAAGAGGGCTATGTTTTCAATCACAAGGAGAACAAAGGCATTTTACTGCAGTTAATTGAGAAGGTCCCAACAACTCAAATAAAAACCCTACCCTAGCCCATACAACAACTCTTAAACCAATACCTAGATATTTTTTCCTCTCCAATTGGCCGTCCCCCTAACCGTACCCATGACTACTCTATCAACCTACAACCTAGCACTAAACCCATTTCAGTACGCCCTCACCGATATCCCTATTTTCAGAAGGATGAGATTGAGAAAATAGTAAAGGAATTACTAGATTTAGGGGTCATTCATCCTAGTCAAAGTCTCTATTCCTCACTCGTCTTATTGCTAAGAAAAACGAATGGGACATGGAGGCTTTGTGTGGATTATAGGTTGGACAACGTCACTATCAAGGATAAATATCCTATATTCGTCGTGGAGAAGTTGATGGATGAGCTACATGGAGCCAAACTTTTTTCTAAGCTTGATTTGAGGTCGGGCTACTATCAAATCCATGTGAGAGCCAAAGATGTGTCTAAGACTGCCTTCAAGACAGACAATGGCACTACGAGTTCGTAGTCATGCCCTTTGACTTGACCAATGCACCCTCAACATTTAAAAGCCTTATAAATCAAGCTTTTAAACCTCATCTTAGACGTTCCATTTTGGTTTTTTTTTTTTACGACATTCTGATCTATAGCAAGGATCTAGAGACTCATTTGACACACCTAAGGGTGACTTTTGACATTCTAAGGTAAAAATCAGCTTTTTGCCAAAATGAGCAAGTGCTGCTTTGGCTGTGAAGAAATTGCTTATTTGGGCCATTTAATATCTAGCCAGGGAATTAGGGCTGACCCTGAGAAGTTTAAGGCCACACTGGAATGGCCTGCCCCGAAATCCATTAAGCCTTAAAAGGTTTTTTAGCCTCACAGGCTATTATAAAAGGTTTGTGAAGGGTTATAAGGCCATTGCTGCCAAGTTGACTAGGTTATTAAAAAAGGATGGGTTTAAGTGGGATGAAGGGGCCCAAGCTACTTTTGAGAAGCTAAAAATAGCCATGACTCAACTTATGGCTAATTACCCTTCACTATAGAATGTGATGCCTCTGGGGAGAACATGAGAGCTATTTTGATGCAGGAAGGTAAACCCTT
>QEOT01004265.1:62623-76259 GCA_003123785.1 Pterocarya stenoptera
TAATTTTTTTTTTTTTTCTTTTTTTTTTTTTTTTTTTTTTTTTTTTTTTTTTTTTTTTTTTTTTTTTTTTTTTTTTTTTTTTTTTACGACGTTCTGATCTATAGCAGGGATCTAGAGACTCATTTGACACACCTAAGGGTGACTTTTGACATTCTAAGGTAAAAATCAGCTTTTTGTCAAAATGAGCAAGTGCTGCTTTGGCTGTGAAGAAATTGCTTATTTGGGCCATTTAATATCTGGCCAGGGAATTAGGGCTGACCCTGAGAAGTTTAAGGCCACACTGGAATGGCCTGCCCCGAAATCCATTAAGCCTTAAAAGGTTTTTTAGGCCTCACAGGCTATTATAAAAGGTTTGTGAAGGGTTATAGGGCCATTGCTGCTAATTTGACTAGGTTATTAAAAAAGGATGGGTTTAAGTGGGATGAAGGGGCCCAAGCTACTTTTGAGAAGCTAAAAATAGCCATGACTCAACTTATGGCTAATTACCCTTCACTATAGAATGTGATGCCTCTGGGGAGAACATGAGAGCTATTTTGATGCAGGAAGGTAAACCCTTTACATTTTTCAGTCAAGCACTAAAAGGGAGGGCACTAAATATGTCAACTTATGAGAAGGAATTGCTGGCACTAGTTTCAACAGTGCAAAAGTGGCTGCCTTATTTGTTAGGCCAATCCTTTGTGGTCAAAACAGACCACCAAAGTCTTAAGTTCCTATTAGACTAAAGGGTGGGCACAATGATGCAACAAAAGTGGGTTTCCAAACTTATAGGCTATGATTTTATTGTAGAATATAAGAAGGGAAAAGAAAACCCGGTGGCAGATGCACTTTCTCGACTGAATACTACAACAAAGACCACATTAGCTATGATTTCGGTCCCCAAAGAAGTCCCGCTCCAAGGGCCTGACGAGTCATCTACTTGAAATCAAGTCTCTCTATGACACTGATGAGGTGGCTTAGGGCCTATGGCAGAAACGTCGAGATCGGAGTTTACCACTACACTACTCAGTAAAAAAATGGCATTTTGTTATACAAAAATAGAATGTATGTCCTTGCTAGCCCTACCATGATCACCAAACTGCTGCAATTGGTGCATAGCAGCCCCTATTGGGGGGCACTTGGGCTTTGACAAGATTAGCCACAAAATCAAAAGGGACTTTTATTGGTTTAAAACATTTTTTAAGGACTGTGAAGTGTGTCAGACTGTGAAGGTAGATAATACACTACCTAGTGGCCTACTACAGCCCTTGCCTAAAGGATTACCCACATCGAGCCGCTGGGGGGGGGGGTTGAATGCCCTATGGATTGTGGTGGATAGACTAAATACACCCACTTTGTACCCATTTCACACCACTATACAGGCAAGGTGATAGCCCATCAGTTTCTAAAACACATTTTCAAGCTCCATGGGTTGCCTAACTCCATCATATCAGACAGAGACCCCATGTTTACTAGCAAATTTTGGAGGGAATTATTTGTTTTGCAAGGAGTTCAGCTAGCTTTCAGCACTGCCTACCACCCTCAAATAGATGGGCAGACAAAAGATGTAAACAAGTGGGTCAAGAACTACCTTAGGAGCTATGTCAGTGATAATCCTAAGGTATGGTCGAGTTAGATTGCCCTAGCTGAGTGGTGCTACAACTCTAATTAGCATGCAACCACCAAAGTGACCCCTTTTGAGGTCCCCTACAGGTATAAACCCCCTAGACTAATGAGCTACGATCCAGGAACAACCAAAGTAGAGGAAGTGAGCGTTACCTTGCAGGAGTGTGACAAACCATGGCACCTGCTAAAACAGAACATGGTTAGAGCTCAAGAACAGATGAAGATGCAGACTTGAAAAGAAAGGAGCAACAGTACCAGGTTGGTGATTGGGTCTATTTGAGACTGCAACTGTATCGTCAAGCCTCAATCCAGCAAAGGCAAAGTCTCAAACTGTCGCCTAGATACTACAGGCCCTTCCAAGTGGAGCAAAGGATCAAAGAAGTAGCATATCGGTTTTAGTTCACACCAACAGCCCAGATCCACAATGTATTTCATATTTCACAGTTAAAAAAGAAATTAGGGCAAAATGTTAGTCCCTTACCCACGCTACCACCAATAGATTCAAGGGAGGTTTTCAAACCAGAGCCAAAAGAAATATTGACAAGAAGAATGAAAAAGGTAAAGAACATGCCTGTCATGGAGCAGTTGGTTCATTGGCAGGGGCAACCGGCTTAAGAGGCTTTGTGGGAACCGTACCACCAGCTGTGTGAAGCCTTCCCTCACCTTGTGGGGAAGGTGTTCTTAGGAGGGGAGCTTTGTTACACTCCGGTGAAGGAGCAATAGGCGAGAAGGGAAAGGAGTTATAGTGTGTCTGTGTTCGTGGAAGTGGAAGGCTTCTGTGTTCGTGGAAGTGGAGGAATGCTGTGGAGAATGTCCTAGAAGTTGAGTATGGGATTCGGGCCAGATGGGCTTGAAGACGATAAGGGAGTCGGGCTCATGAAGAAATACGATGGGCTGAGGGCCAAGGGTCATGCTTGGGCCTCTTAGTTACTTATGTTCAGCTATAGTTACATTTACAATATGGCCCATAGGCCTTAGTGATAAGCGTAGTTAATTACTTTACTATCTTGCTTTATATTCCTTGTAAGCAGATGATTATTTCTTAGTCGAGAATATTCCTATGTTGTTAGACCTTTGGAGGAGCTCCCCCTCGAATAGAGCATTTCACTATCAATTTCAATACAATATCACTACTCATCTATCTTTTTTCCAGAATTCTGTTGCTATTATACAATCCATAGACCCCAATGTAACATCCCGTCGTTTACTCTCTCTCTCTCTTCCTTTTCTCTTGTTCTTCTTGCAACGTTGCATTGATTTGAAGTTCCATTGGCCTGCCTATTTGAAGTTCTACATGATCTTTGGCTTAGATCCTCAAAAGCTCCCCATTTGTGTATGTTCATGACTTGATTGTTTTGTTTGTTTACTCTAATTTACACTGAAACAGTTCGGTTTGCCTTTCTAAGAACTTCCTTAAATCTGCAAGAAGAACTAAAAGACTATCTTATCTTTTACATCTCTTTCGTTGCTCAGATCTTGGGAGCACCAGACTAGATGTCATTTTCCATACTGAAAAGGAAATAATAGCAAATTTCTGATTTTGTAGCGTTGTATTCTTTCTAGAAAAATTTAGCCTTTTCAGTATACATAAACTGACTCAATAAAAGTCTAGGACTGAAATTGCTAGACTTGAGTCTTGGAAGGAAACACAAAACAGGGATGAATCTTGAGAAGCCATGTACTCAATTAGTGCAACAGATGAATAAATTTATAAGAGAATCTCTTTTATATGTTATTGAGCCTATGTATAGCTATTAGCGTGTTTCCAAAGAGTTGTTCCTAGGATGTGCAATAGAAGAATAGATTTATCTAAATGTGTTAAATATTAGTACTGTTATACATGATTGGGATTTTGTTTGGGATTCATTGCATGCACTTGATAGTGATGCTGTCTAGCATGAGTCTGTACATGTTGCTTTGTTGTAAAGTCATATACATTAATCTTTGCTGCATTAATTTGGAGTTCTAACCTGCTTCATTTGTGTATGGTAACTGGCCAGCTGAGTTCTTTGATTTACTGTTGGTGGAGTTTATGGAGTTTGTGACGGCTGAAGAGAGTGAAATTATTCACCCCCAAGATCATGGTTTTGTGACACACCCTTCCTTTCATACCTTTTTTTTCTTGAGGTTTAGTTGTCAATAATAATAATATTTATGAAGAAAATAAATATTTGGTTCCCCTAATTCCTTAAAGAGAAAATATTTTCTTCTCCAATCATGTCATTTTTTTTTACTTAAAGGAGAAAGCATAATGATCTTTCTTATTAAATAATGATCAACTCTAATTCTTAGCAGTTCCATGTCACTTTAGACTTAATTCTGACTTTGCTAATTTTTCTTACTAAGCATAGGTGGCTTTTGCTAATTTGGTTAACATGAAAACTTTCTTCTTTCTTTCTTTTTCAACGTTATTTTGCTTAGCAAAGTGGGTTGGCTGTAGCACTAGAATCTTCGTGACCTCGCAGGTTTAATAGTTTGGTATTATCAAAGTTAGGGGTGTTCAACCGGATCCGGATCCGGATATCCGGCCATAACCGAATCCGGATCCGGAACCTAAAATCCGGGTGGTTATCCGCCCGGATTAATCCGGACGGATAACCGGATTGTAACCAGATATCCGGATTTAATCCGGATCCGGTTTATAATCCGGATTAAATCCGCTTTATAATCCGGATTTATACCGGATCCGGTTTGTAATCCGGATTTAATCCGGATCCGGTTTATAATCCGGTTTTATTTTATTTTTTTTTAAAAGACTTTAAAACTTAAAAAAATGTTTTTATAGCACTTTTTTTTAAAAAAAATTTGAAATGCTTAAATTGTCCAGATTTTTTTAAGAACACTTTTTAAAAGATTTTTATAAAAAAATAAATTAAAGAACAAAATAAATAAAAATACAAAATAAATAATATTGTTGTTACATCACAATGCAAAACATAAATTTACAAAGAAAATAAGAAATAATAATAATACATCACAACTAATTAAACTAAATATTAAATTTACAAAGAACAAAAGAAATATTAATACATTACAACTAATTAAACTAAAATATAAATTTACAAAAAACATGCATTAGTCTTCACATCTTGAATCTGGAATTGGGGGGAAATTTTCTACTGGACTCTCTCCATAAGCTGCCAACATCAATTACAACAGAAAAATGAGAACTATAATGATACGTCACTGACGAATCATAAACTAAAGCTAAACAGAAAAACAAGCTTACCAACATTCCCTAGCAAAGTTGATTCCTTCTTTCTTTGTTACGACCCTATCACTTTTCTGTAAAAGGAAAATGAGCAACATATGCATGCAACTTAAATGCCATGGGCCAAAAACTTATTACATAAAACTGTCTTTACACTGATTGATTATGAAATATGAATGAAGTGATACTCTCACATTTTTATTTTGGACATGACATCAGATGAGAATAACATGCATCGAGACTCTAAATAATTATTCTGATACCGAGTATTAGGCCAGACAAGTTGATGAACATAATTGCCCAGAAAAGAGGGCAGAGAGATCTGGGCTAGACTGGGACAGAACAAATTAAAGGTAAAAGAGCCAATTTGGGCTGCTGCTTGTGGGAAGTATTGGATCAATGGGGCATCCACTTGACTACCCCAATTGCCCGGCATCATATTCGGGTTATTCAATTGACAATCATCCAAAAAGAGAGATTCTGGGAATTTTCCCCAAGACAGAGATCTTAGAGGAGATCATGTGGCATGCATTGACAGTATAGCCAATATAATTTTTTTGTTTGACATGGTCCATTAAGAGCAAACTAATCTTTTAAATCTTTCCATACCTCACTTTTTTTTAGGAGAAATCTACAAAACTGGACGGTTGTTAAACGAAATGAAAAGGGTTTTATTCTAATTGCAACCTGCTATACCTATTTCTTCCCATTGGATTCTGAATTCAGCTCGTGAAGGTGCAACAATAGGTCATCTGAATCCAAGAAAACTTTGTTGGCCGAATTTGAGATGGTATTCGCAATTTCTCTTGCAGCTTCAATCTTCCTTAAGAGTGATAAATGCTGGCTTGTTGGCAATAGCTTGACTGATCAGTTGGGCACTTTGGCTTCACCCTGGTGTACAGGGAAGGAAACAGAAAGAAGTGAGACATTTACTTGAACCACAATATCACCCCTAAATCCACAAAAAAAGGGACTAAGAAATTGCATGATTCCATTTTTACCCAACAGATTTAATCAGAATTAGAGGATTGAGCATCTTTTCTACCTTACCTGTGCTCTGATAATAGCACTTTTCTTTGTCTTGTTCAGCTTTTTCCACAATGAATTTAGCACTCTCAGCCTCTTGCGCAGCTACTTGTTTGGCTTCAATGGCAGCCGTAAATTCCCTCCCAAAAGTTAAGCTTGTAATAGATAGATCATCCAGTGCAATATTGAATTTGGCTGCCCGAGACACTAAAACCTCCCGTATTTCCCTACTAACAGCCTAAAGAACATAATGAGGTCTATCAACAGGTGTAAACCGAATTGTAACCTTCATATTTATAACCCATTCTAGAGTACCTTATAAAGAGCCAGATTATAAAAACTTTTAGGGACCATGAAGGAAAGAAAATAACTGATCTGGCACAGGATGGGTAAGAACTCAAAGCCCAATTTTTATCTATAAAGCAAAACCAAGATCCACATTAAAAATAGTCCAAAAGGATTAAGACGATGCAAATAATAAAATTCGACTCAAAAAACTTCCTCAAGGAGGAAACAAGCTTAAGATTTCGGAAACTAATTTATAACGGTCACCATAACACCCAACATCCAGTATATGAGAGCAGTTATAAACACTTTACCACAAATCTATGACTTTGCATAGAACTGGTTCACAAATATGTCTAAGTACAGCAAAGAACTCCCTGATAAAATAAGGAGAAGAGGGCACCTTGTCAAAGAAAGTGGTCATTTTTTTTTTGGGGGGGGGGGGGGGGNCACAGAAGCAGCTCTAGAAAGTAGACCCCATGCAAAATTCATTAGGCAAACAACATTGCCAAAAAATACCTTCAACATAAGTAAAAACAATTAAAACACGATGATCCAGTGGTCATTATGTTTCAGTTTACAAATCACCTAGCATTGATACTGAGACCTAATGACTGATAGAAGTCATTGTATTCCAGCCTTTGATGCAACGATGCTTCGAGTTCTATCATGAGCCAAAAGCGTTTTGCCTATAACTTGTTGTCCTTCTACTCAAAAGATAGACCGTGAAAAAGCATCTTTTACATTTCAGAAAACTTATTACTTACCATCGTTGTTCTTCACCTAGGATTATCCTGTTCGTAACCCAATAAAAAGCAAAATCACTGCAACAAAAAACAAGAGAGGCATTTTAAATACGAGTACCATACCAACATAAACTTAGATCTACAAGTACAGGAACTCAGACTACAAACCTAAAAACTTAGATCTACAAACATGTTTTTGCTGGAAGATTTTAAAAATAAAAAAACCCAAAAAGCAGATCTACAAATACAGAATCTCAGATCTACAAACACAAACTTAGATCTACAAACTTAGAGAGAGAGAGAGAGGAAGCTACCGAGTAGAGAGAAGAAAGTGACGTTAACGGACGACGTCACGACGGCCACTGCTAGTCACTGGCGGCGATGGATTCGGTGAAGGATGCTTGGGTTTCGTCGGAGAGAGAGAGAGCGAGAGAGAGAGAGAGAGAAGTGAGGATCTGAGATGAGAGGTGCCGACTGCGAAATGAAATTTCATAAAGTAAATTTTACTTTTTGACCTTTTGACCGTTTGTTTTGGGGAAGGCCTACGGGTTTGGGAATTTTAAGTTTAGTTAAAGCCGGTTACGGATATAACCGGTTAAATACCGGATCCGTAACCGATCAGGGCGGATTGTAATATTTTTAAATCCGCCCGGATTTAATCCGGGCGGTTATCCGTCCGGATCATCCGGATTTTCGGATTTTAAACCGGACCGGAAAAAAATCCGGTCCGGATGCACACCCATAATCAAAGTGTAGATTCAATGTTCACTGTATTATATATGCAATATGTTGTTGAGAAAGGTGGTCTATGTGGCCTTCTCAGAGTCAGACCTAGTTTGGCTAATCTAGAAGCAGCAAAGCTTAGCCACCACCCCACTACTGAATTATTTTCTTCTTTTTTGAGCCACTGCAGTTGTACACAAGTTTCAACTTCATCCGTTCTCAATTTAGTCTTAGATTAGCTATGAAATTAGTAGACTAAGATTAAGATTAGTTGCCTTCAAATATGCTAAATCTGCAGTTGTTGAACATTAATATATTTTTACACAACCTTTCTTTTTGTCAGTTTTGATACATGTCCTCTTAGCAGCATTAAGAGAATGGAGAAGATACAAGCAAGAAAGAGTGGCGCCCGCTAATCCAATAACGCGATCCGGGCAAGAAGTTTTGGCATGGAGTTAGGGGAAGAAGAATCTGGGAAGCATGAGTCATATTTTTAAGTGTGTGAAAATATTATATTTGTTCAGAAGATCAAAGCAAATAAATGTTATACTCACTAGTCATATTGAATTATTTGAATGTGGATTTGTGAGCGGCAGGTGGAGGGTTCATGCATTAATAGCAGCAATGTGGGTGACAAAATCTTGTTTCTACAAAAGTCATAAATTTTAAAGTGTTGAATCCAAGTTTTTTTTCAAGCATCATATAATTATATATCTGAATAGATGATAACAAATAAGTTCAAACATAAATGAGTCTCAAGCTTAAGTTGTACACATAATGAAGCTAAGCATATCAACGTATCAAGCATGAGCAACAAAGGGAACAAGCTTACAAATACCCTTAGAAAAACTTTGTACACCTCTTTCAAATTTTGAAATAGGATTAGGGCTAAAAAAAAAAAAATCTTTTCTCATAAAGCATCAATTTGAATTTCTTACATGTGCATGATATATTTCAAAAATTGAAAGTTTGAAATTTGAATTTTTTAGAGATGTTTGATTGTCATCTTTCATATGTGCATAATAGGATTGAAAGTTTAAATTTTGAAATTTTGAAAAGTGACTTATGCTCTTTTTGACACATGCAAAAGGTAGATGATTTTGTTTGAAAATTTTAAAAAGTGATTGATGTTCCTTAACTTCCTTTTGACATATGCAAAAGGTAGATAATTTTGTTTGAAAATTTTGAAAAGTGATTAATGCTCATTTTGACATATGTAAAAGGTAGATGATTTTGTTTGAAATTTTGAAAAAAGAATTTTTTTTTTTTCACATATGCGAAAATTATAAGCTTTTGTTTGAAAAATTCAATAAGTAAATGATGTTGTTTTTGACAATTGTAAAAATGAGAAACTTTTATTTCAAAATTGAGTCGTGCTCCTTTTTGGCATTTACATATTTTGAAATTTGAAAAGTAAATCTCATATGTCTATAAATAGTTCATTTGAGATCTTCAAAATTATAACACTACACATCAACTACAAGCTTTACAACATTCATTTACCAAAGGCTTTCAATATCAATTCTCTAAGTATTAAGCCTTAATACTTGTTCATTTTGAGAGATATATAGTTAATTTACGTTATATTGTTTTCATTTCTTGTATAAATGACTAGTAAGAATAAATAGTAAAAGAGTGTGTGTGACATTGTTAGTGTAGCAGAAGTTCTACACACGAAATAGTTGAATCACTACTCGTAAGGTGATTGTTAGTGTAGACTGTGTTCTATACGGATTCTTTGAAGCGGTATTGCTCAAAAGTGTAATAAGTTTCTATCTCCACCTGAAAAAGATTGAATAGTGAATTTAGACATTTTCAATGGTAGCTTAAGAAGAAGACGTAAGCAGTGGGGCTGAATTTATCTAAAATACTGAGTTTACATCTCTCTTACCCTTACTCTTTTTATTTTTTGCTACTTAGTATTTTATTTACATTTTACATTGTGTAGTTGATTTATAATTGTTAATTTTTTAAAACAACCCAATTCACCCACTCTTGGGTTACTCATCTGGGCAATAATTGGTAGTAGTGCAATGGGCTCTTTTGTAACATTAACTATCTTTTGAGATATAGATCTTATGACTAACATTTCAACTACTTTTAGTGAAGGTCAATCTAGTGGTCGGCCTCCACTAATTTGTGGAGACAATTACACATTCTGGAATGTTAGAATAAAAATATTCCTTCAAACTCAAGTTTAAGAAATTTGAAAAATTATAAACAGACCTTATATCCCAACAAAATTTTTTGATGGAGTAAATTCACAAAAGAAAAAGAAGAGTTAGATCATGAAGACAAGAGATCTCTAACTTGGAATGTGATGGCTACAAATTTGTTATATTGTGCTCTCGATTGGAATGAGTTCAATAGAATAATGATTTGCAAGTCGGCAAAGGGAATTTGTGATAAATTGTAAGTAACTTATGAAGGAATTTCGCAAGTCAAGGAATACAAAATTTCATTCGTGTTCATCAATTTGTTTTACTAACATTATAAACAACTTAGCAAATCTCAACAAGATTTATTCCAACTTGGAGATATCAAGAAAAATTCTCAACTCTCTGCCAAAAAGCTGGGAACCAAAAGTGACGGCAAATTTTGAAGCCAAAGATCTTACGAAACTTGAGGTAAATGAACTCATCGGATCACTTATCACCCATGAGTACACAATGAAAATATCAGAAGAATAAGGAAAGCTAAAGAAGAGCTTGGCACTTACAGCTGTTCCTCATAAATGCGAAAGTGATGAAGATGAGGAAACGAGCAACAAAGATGAAGAAGTTGCAATGTTAACAAGGATATTTCATAATTTTTAAAGAAAAATAAAGTTCTTCCAAGGAAATCTTTCAAAAAGTTTTTCAAAAAAGTTACAGATAAAAATGACTCTTTAACTTGTTACAAATGACATAAGCCTAGACATATCAAGGTGGATTGAGCTCTACTAAAGAAAGATCGAAACAAGGGTAAGAAATCAACTTAAGCTATTTAGAATGATGATTCAAGTAGCTCAAATAGCGAAACAAACAATGAAGAAGCGGCAAGTCTTAGTCTTAACAATTTTTCAATTGAAAGTCTTTCGTATGAGGAATTGCATGATGTTTTGGAAGCATTATATGAGGAACTTGAGAAATTGGGTATCAAATATACTACTTTGAGAAAGAAAAATTATTCTTTGACAAACGAAATTGATATTTTAAGAAAAGAAAAGATCATTTCAGAAAATGAAAATCATGAGTTGAAGAAGAAAGTGACTGATTAGAAAAGATTATTGAAAACGAAAAAATGAATTTTAACTTTTTAGTAGTCAAATATATGCTTTTGATAAGACAGGTTTATCATATTTTCCAAAACAAAAATACAAACCTTATAAAAACTTTTTTGATAATCATTCTAAATCAAAGTCTAGTATTCAAAACCATTTTCATAAAAATAACTTTTTCAAAGAAAGATACTATTATAATCACTCAAATTTTTCATATATGCCACATGTTATATGCAATTTTTGTAAGAGACATGTTCATGATTATCATGTTTGTCCTATTAGAAGAAAGCATACAATGACTATTAGGGCCATATGTGTATCTAAAAATCTTATTTCTTTTAATACTAATAAGTGAAGGACCCAAAGAATTTGGGTATCAAGAAAAATCATCTTAATTATTTTTGTAAGATCATGAAAATATTCATCAATGGAATCTCCAACAAAGGAAACTCCACTATGTCCAACCACCTCCTCGCAAGGCAAAAAGGATGAGTTACGTTAGAGGCGGCTCTATCCCTCTCGCTGATGAGTGCGGGTCGGCCTTCAACCGCCCGACGTATTCATCAGAGGAATCTTCATCAACATGATCTCCCCAATAAAATCTTTATCAGCGAAGTCTCCATCAACAAAATCTTTATCAGTGAAATATCCATCAACATAATCTTCATTAGCGAGATTTACATCAACATAATCTTTAACAAATGAATCTCCATCAAATGAATCTTTTGAAACAGAAACTAACACTCTGACAATGCATGAATGAGCAAATGAAAAGAAAAGGTAAGGAAAAGCAGCGGGACAAAACGAAGAAAGGAAAATGAAGGAGCAAACGGAAAGAAAAACTAAGGAAAAACGATGGGACAAAATGAAAGAAAAAAGAAAAGGAAGGAACAAACGGAAAGAAAAACTAAGGAAAAGAGGCAGACAAAGTGAAAGAAAAGAAAAAGGGAAGAAAAAAGGCTCGGCGGGATAAAGCAATAGGAGCGAAAGGAACGGAGCTAAAGGAAATAGGAGCGAAAGGAAAAGGCGGCTAAAGGAAATAGCTAAAGGAAAGGTAGAAATAGAAAAAAAAGACAGCTAAAGGAAATAGGAAAGAAAAATAAGATCAAAGGAAATCGGAAGGACAAAGAGACGACATGAAGGCTTGGCGGGGTAGAACCCCACCTAAAGACTGACAAGCAGAAGAATTGATGGCCCTGCAGAATGAGGCGAGACGAATGGAAAATAGGCTAAGAAATTTCCATTGAACAGGTCCGATAGGAATTGGTGGGGTAACTATAAGCGGATTTTTCCAAGCCATGGAATTTCCTAGGCTCTGCCATTGGGGGGACTCACTAGAAGACAAAATATTAAAGAAGAATGAGGGACAAGAAGGGACTAAAGGCATAGAAGTGTCAGGAGGCATGAGAAAATAATGTCAGGAGAGGATAAGAGGAGATTTGATATAACGAAAGGAAAAGCAAGATGTCAGGAGAGAAAATTAAAGAAGTGACTTAAAGCAAATAGGGGGCAAGAGATAAAAGGTAAGGGGAACCTACGGATGGGGGACTCTTTCTCTCGCTTTTTGGGATGACTTTGACTTCTTTCGAACTTCTGGATTTTCTTTCAACTTTTGGGTTCTTCTGCGATTTCTTCTTCAACCTAGGAGCTCCAGAGAATTCTTCTCCACCGAATGGATCTACAGCTTCCATTGTACAGTGAGAAATGAGAGGGCATAAGACATTGTAAACAAATTTATTATAGTGGAATCTCCCTTCTCCAAACTCTTGTAGACGTAAACCTAATGTCGAACCATATAAATCTTTGTGTTCATCTCTTTTTATTTTCTGCATTTAAAGACTATTCATCGCCATGGATGTATGAACCGACGCTGTACAGCTACATCGGACCACTGCTGGGGGTTCACACATAGCACCGATCGAGACCCAACTCTGAAGACCCGAGTTGCTGGGGTCTGGCCTAAGGGCGCTCGAAACACAACGTTAACAAAAATATTTTGTGAATAGTAGTAAGATAGTTTGAGTTAATATTTTATGGAGTTTTGAGAAAAGAAAGAGAAAAAATTAAATAAAAAATATTATGTCATGGGTTGAAGAGAGCTCGAGTCATGGGAGATGACGAGAGCTAAATTGGGTGAAGTGAGAACTATAGCTTCAGGAGGTTTAAGAAGGAAAATGAGTCATTAAAGGTAGTTTGTCTTGGTGCAATGCAGTTGTTTTACAGGAATCAAGAGTTTGTGTTTTTAATTGGATGTTGTCGTTTGAATAAGTTGTACGATGTCGTTTTGTGTATGTAATTGTAATAAGTCAGGTGATGCCATGTTGTCTTTCAATTGTAAATGTAATACGTTGACGTTTTGTTCTTTTAATTATAAGTGTAATATGCTACTGTTTAGTAAAGAGAATATAATTGGAGAGAAAAGGAGAGAATGTCATTGAAGTTGAACTATCAAATTCATCTTCTCTCTCTTTCAATCTCAATCTCTATCTCTAGGGGTGAAAATCGACACCTTCGGCGCGGTTTTTAGGCAAAACCGTCACCGATTGATGTATGAAAAAGGGGTGGAGCAACCGACCGTAACCGGTCGATGGAGAGTGGTAAACTGGCCGGCGTAGTTTCGGCTGATTGCCGTCGGTTTATCAGTGTGAACATTGGTTCCAACACTCAACAAATTTCTCAACACTCAACAATTCAGATTCAACAACAAACATCAACTATACAGATCCAAACAATAAATATCAAGTTGATTTCATCAACCATCCCATGAGAGAGAGAGAGAGA
>QEOT01004265.1:83295-97427 GCA_003123785.1 Pterocarya stenoptera
AATATTTTGTGAATAGTAGTAAGATAGTTTGAGTTAATATTTTATGGAGTTTTGAGAAAAGAAAGAGAAAAAATTAAATAAAAAATATTATGTCATGGGTTGAAGAGAGCTCGAGTCATGGGAGATGACGAGAGCTAAATTGGGTGAAGTGAGAACTATAGCTTCAGGAGGTTTAAGAAGGAAAATGAGTCATTAAAGGTAGTTTGTCTTGGTGCAATGCAGTTGTTTTACAGGAATCAAGAGTTTGTGTTTTTAATTGGATGTTGTCGTTTGAATAAGTTGTACGATGTCGTTTTGTGTATGTAATTGTAATAAGTCAGGTGATGCCATGTTGTCTTTCAATTGTAAATGTAATACGTTGACGTTTTGTTCTTTTAATTATAAGTGTAATATGCTACTGTTTAGTAAAGAGAATATAATTGGAGAGAAAAGGAGAGAATGTCATTGAAGTTGAACTATCAAATTCATCTTCTCTCTCTTTCAATCTCAATCTCTATCTCTAGGGGTGAAAATCGACACCTTCGGCGCGGTTTTTAGGCAAAACCGTCACCGATTGATGTATGAAAAAGGGGTGGAGCAACCGACCGTAACCGGTCGATGGAGAGTGGTAAACTGGCCGGCGTAGTTTCGGCTGATTGCCGTCGGTTTATCAGTGTGAACATTGGTTCCAACACTCAACAAATTTCTCAACACTCAACAATTCAGATTCAACAACAAACATCAACTATACAGATCCAAACAATAAATATCAAGTTGATTTCATCAACCATCCCATGAGAGAGAGAGAGAGACGAAAGGGAGATGAGAGATGGAGACTTGAGAGGCTGAGACAGACTGACAGAGGCTCTGAAAGCCCGAGAGGGAGATGAGAGAGAGAGGGAGATGGCATCACCGCATTGGAGAGAGAGGCTGGGGGGTGGCTACCGTTGGGGAGAATCTGAGTGAGGGAATTTCGAAATGAAGAATGAGGAAGAAGGCCATAGGGGTCTTTTTCCCTAATTCAAAACGGCGCTGTTTTGGCTTCAGCCAAACGGCTTCGTTGCATTTATTTATTTATTTTACAAACAGTGTCCCCAAAACGACGCCGTTTCACTTATTTGAGTGAAACAGCGTCGTTTCTTGTACATATATTTGAAAAAAAAAATGATAGCTGACATCGGTCGGTGTAGCGGTTTTTCCCTAGGTCAAACCAGAACCGAACCGACCGACGTCAGTTTTGCTTAATTCCTACTGTCGGCCGACCGATTCTCTATCGATTTCGGCTGGTTCCATGCTCTGGCAACCAGTCTAAGTCGGTCCCGACCGGTTTTGCGGTTTCTTGTACAACCCTATCTATCTCTATCTCCTCTCTTCCTCCTTCTTATGGAGTTACACTATCTTGAACACAATTAAGAGATTGTGGATTCATTACATATTATAAAATTAAAATATTATTAGAATATAAAATTTTAAAATAATTTTTATTCTGAAATTTTAAAAAAATTGAATTGTTTTTTAATTTTTTTGATAAATTAAAAAAATTGTAATAATCAATTTAAAAATATTTATGTTTAAGTAGTGATTGAGGTTGAAATAAGATAAAATAAAATTAGAAAAAATGAAATAGAATCATACCAAAACTATTTCCAACATCTGTTTAGTTCGGTTGCCAGTGCTACATATTTTCATTTTTTTTCGATGTGGTACGTAGAACAAAAAAAAATAAAAAATTCATTACCAAGACAAAAACTCCATCGATTTGCTCAATTCGACACACTCTCTCTCTCTCTCTCTCAGATATTGTTAAACAGTACCCTCCCTCTCTTCCTCTTCGTTCACTCCATAGGTGAGGAGAATCATATACTCATATAACCCTAATTTTTCTCCCCTCCCGCAGTCACTCACAACGCTATCCTCAGCCAGCATCAGGCGACTTCAGCCACACCGCTCACTTTCTTACTCTCCTTCGTAGTTAGCTTGCTCCGGTTCAAGGCTACCACCGACTCCACCCAGCGAGCTGCCAGCCACCGTCCGCGACACCACTCCACGGTAAGGCGATTTCTTCTCTCTCGGTGTTCAGTTTAACCAGAAACTCACTCTGTTGATACATTGAAGCAGCCAAGTTCCAGCACGCGTCGACACACGGCCCAGCAAGCAGAAGCCGCAATCTCCTCCGCAGCGAGCTCTCGTGCGCCACCATCCACTGTAAGCAATCTTTTTTTTTTCCTCTCTCTCTCTCTCTGGTCAATTCAATAACACCTAGCCCTTGCTTGCCTACTCAAACATTGAATTTCTCAAGGAGTAGCAAGGTGAGTAGCTCTCGGTTTCTAACTTTCTAATGTCAGTTATGGCTGTCTAATTTCGGGCCTATACTTTTTTCTATCAATAAAGAAGAAGAAACAGACTGCTATTATGATACAGAGTCAACACAGATTGTCTATAATCTGCTTGGTTATCTTGAGCTTATTATTTGTTTTATTAGTTGGCTTAATTGACTTGACTCTTGAGCTAAATCAATTCTCGTTGTTACCTTATTAATTCATGTATGTTTTGATATTTTACTGTACAAAGTGGTGTCTAATGGCTATTGAACTTATTTTCCTTTTAATCACTAGGCAGTAATGTATATTTTACCTTATTAATTCTTAAATTTTCTAGGTTTATTTTATGATTGATTTTTTTGTCTTTAAGTTGATAGATGGCAAGTTGTTGCTTTTGTTTCATTAAATACGAACAATATATACACATATATATATAACGGTAATTCTGAGAAGGTACACCAGTACCACCTGTACCAAAATATTCTGTTCCTGAATTTAAAACTTTGATTGAGCTTCTTCTATGGCTGTTAGTTCTGTTATCTTCATCTATGTGGCCCTTTCTGCTTGCAGTTGGTATCTTCATCTTCGGTTAGTTTACCCAAGGCTTCCTCCCTTGTAAAAATCGGTGCAACTAAACTGGAGCTGAGTGGCTCCCATTAAAGTGGGGTTTGTGAAAAAGGTAGGGTTTTGAGTGGTTTGGGTTTGCAATGGTGGAGAGGAGGAAGCCTCTGGTGCTATCTTCCACCAAATTCCTTATTCATTCCGTATGTTCGTCACGACTCGGTGAAGGAGACCAAGTCTTGGTCACTGCTGAGGACGAGCCGCACAAAGATAACGAGTCTGGTGGCTTCTTGTTGCGGGCAGGGATTCTCAAATTCTCGAGGAACGATGAACACACTTTGGACCCCAAATTGGTTTCTGTCGACGACGCTGCTTTGGTCGGGCTCTCCACCTCTTGTCTTAAACGGCTATCAATAACTTCGGGCTCGCTGGTAAAGCTAATTTCTATCAGAGTCTTTGGTTGGTTGACCGGGCTAAAGAAGGAAATGAAATTAGTCGAAAGCTTGAACTTTTGAACTTGTTAAGTCTTAGTGCCAAAGCAACATATCATTTTTTTTCTAATATGCTTAGTTGAGTGAAAAAGAAGAAGCATAGTGAAGTATTTGGATCATTGTAAAAGACACTTTCCAAGAACTAAAAATGAAATAAATTAAATATCATGATTGAAAATCTTGATTTTTCATTTTATCAACGGATGTCTGTTGGTGAATAACGAATATTTTATTTTATATTAATTCGCTAGAAACCCTGAGGGGTAGCTTAGCTAGTCCGGCCTTGGGTTTGCTCTTCAATGGTCACCAGTTCGAGTTCCCTTAGGACTACTAGAGGTTTACCTCGTCGTTAACTTCAAAGCCCCATGGGATTAGTTGAGGTGCGCGCAAGCTGGCCTGGACACCCATGGTTATTAAAAAAAAAAAAAAAAGTAAGAATAATAATAATAAATAAATAAATAAATAATTGCTAGAGATATCTAGAAATGCAATTTCAATATTTTTAGTGATTGGAGCTTAGATTCATGTAATTTATATGATTTTGATGTTTGTATTGCTGAAAAGTTCTTATCGAGTTAGCTTGGTTTTCTAATTTTTGAGATACCATAGTTTTAAAATTTCAACACTCATGCAGAATCATTTGTTGAAATTATTATTGCTTTGATTTTTGCATGCACAAGTTGCTCATCAAGAATATCGAGACAAATGTGCGAAGAATTGCCCAGGCTGTTGTTTTGGATCCTCCAGGAACGCAAGTGTCACCTGGTTTTAGATTATCCACATACTGTACAATGCTTGTATTCCCTTCTGTTACTTTCTCTCAAAATGGTTGTCTGCCGCTGGACGATGAAGTTGCCTATCTGTCTCCACTTTTGGCATTCAATCTTGACTTGCACATATCATGCTTGAAATCTCTCGTTTACGGAGGGCAAGAAACTTTAGTGTCGTACTTCCAAGCTAAAGTAGACGAGGATTTTTCTAGGGAGACGATTGAGGGTTCTGTGATTAGTGTAGGGTTGAAGCCAGTGGATCAGTTTCCTAGATATGCTTCACACTTGAGGGCTTCTTTTGTGAAGATACCAGAATGTGGTATCCTTGAATCTCTCAAAGGAAGTTCATCTATTGAAACTGAAGATCGTCAAGATATGATTGATTTGGCACTGCAGAACTACTTTGAAGTGGATAGATATCTGGCAAGAGGTGATATTTTCAGAATTTACATAAATTGGAAATGTAATTCAATAACCTGCATTCCTTGCAACCAGGAGTCACAAAATAGTGGTGATAACATTATCTACTTCAAGGTAAATTCCCTCTTACCAATTTATGGTTGCACATATGCTTGAGGAGTGTCATAGTAGTGCCTGTTTCTTAAATGATATAAATATTGGCCTCAGGTTGTAGCCATGGAACCATCAGAGGAACAACTTCTTCGAGTCAATAGCACCCAAACTGCCCTTGTGCTTGGGGGGAGTGTTCCTTCTGCTGTTCCCCCTGATTTGTTAATTGCTGGACCAAAAAGTTTTGCTCCTTTGCAAGGGGACGCAGTGAAAGTTTTGGCCTCTGTTCTTACACCAGCTCTTTGCCCATCATCTGTGTCTTCTAAGTTCAGAGTTTCTGTTCTTTTATCTGGATTGGCAGGTGTCTTCTATGTTTCCTGATCTGCTGTCTTTGTTCACTGTATAAATATGGTTTTTCAGTTAACCTACATTTTTCTACTAAATATCATTTTCAAATAATGAAAAGGAGGAAAAGAAAAAGAAAAAGAAAATAGCTTTGTAAGAAAAATGTTACAAAAAAGGGCATTGGTTTTGTTGGTGTTCTTGTGCTTGGTTCTGGTGGGTTCTAATCTTATAGCTGTTGCAGGATGTGGAAAGAGGACTGTGGTTAAATATGTTTCTCGTCGATTGGGCTTGCATGTGGTGGAATATAGCTGTCGAAGTCTAATGGCGTCTGAGAGAAAAGCTTCCGTTGCTCTAGCTCAAGCTTTCAACACAGCCCAAAGGTGAGGCAATTGAGCACGATGAGTATGATATATCCAGGTTTTGTACTTATAATCTATCCCTATGTTGCTTGCTAAATAATTTTGGAAGGGAATATGCATAGATATAATTGCAACAGGTTGTTGTTCAAGAGTTTCTTTAATAATCATGCCAAGGGAGTAGCATAACATTTATAAAATAATGCCAAGCTTAGTTCAAGAAACGGTCCATAAACTCTTGACGGGGTGGCCTTCTTTGAAGGCCTTATTTGCATCACTTCTTACTTTTTATGCCACTTGGCCTCTGACCATTTCACTGAGTAATGGTTATTCTACTTCTTGCTTCACATGAATTTGGCTTTTGTAACAGATACTTGCCCACAATTCTTCTTCTCCGCCATTTTGATGTTTTCCGAGATTTAGGCTCTCATGAGGGCTCGCCAAATGATCAATTAGGTGTCACTTCCGAAGTTGCATCGGTTATTCGAAAATACACTGAGCCAGTCAATGAGGATGACGGCACTAATTCTAAAGGAGAACCTAATGGTGGTTTTGTAAGATTCAACTATTTGTTGTGCCCTTATCTTCTTCTTATTAGACCTTCTGTCATATTTTGATATAATTTAATATTGTAATTTCATGAATGACTGTAAGCTAATTGATAGAAGTTTCGTACATCTCTTTCTATCCTTTCCTTTCTTCCCTCAGATGCTATTCCTTCCATCCCAAAATGGATTGGATGTATTGTTTTTTGCATTGTCCAATATTACTTGTAATTATGAATCCGCTTTTTTCCCTCTCAGATTTGAACCCACCTTTCTTAGCCCAACTAAATCTATTATAGAAAGAGTATTGTGTTGATCAGTTTTTCATTAAAATGTGGGCCATTTATAAACACTTGTCCATTTTAGGATTGAAACATAGAGTTTTCTTTTTTACTCAAAGTTATGGGAAAAATGAACAAAAATAGGAGGATCAAAAGAGATGGTGTATGTATGGGGCAGAGAGAGAGGTTGGATAGAAGGCAGAAGCAAATGAACATCCAGGAAAAGAACGTCTCTCTTGTTATAGCTGGCATTTCTTTTTGGGATAAGTGAGTGTGTGGCACCAAGGGGAGGGAAGGGAGAGAGTCAAGCTACTGGTTCCATTTCAAGAGGCATGGCCCCTGGGTGAAGTTACTATTGTTTTAGGATCTTGCTTATGGATTTTTCCTCTGAAAAAGGCATGCAGTGCAAGTGATAATTTTTATATCATGCCTCTTATATTGCACACTACTGGTTTAGAACTTCCAAAAAATGCCCCATATACCAGAGAGTGGTTTCTTTTATTTTTTTTTTATATACGTAACCATATAGGGTTTTTTAAACAAGTAATAAAGAAAAGACTTCACTAAAAGGCGCAATCCAAGTACACAGGATGTGTATAACAGAGACACCTTTTTCTAGAATACTAGAGATGGTTTGACAGGACCTCCCCCCCCGCCCCCGGGGGGGGGGGGGGGGGGTGGGGGATCCAAGTGTTTCTTTCCCCTTCTGTGTATCAATGGAATCCAAGTTGGGAATGGAAATAACCATCTATGAAAATTTTTTTGCTACATATATTAAGAAGATGACTTTTTGTGCACTATGGTTTGTCAAGGGTGTTTACTCTGATACTATGCTGATGCAGCATATGAAGGTGTTGCTAGTTGCAGCTGCTGACAGTTCTGAAGGTCTACCACCAACTATAAGGCGTTGCTTCAGTCACGAAATAAGTATGGGTCCTTTGACGGAGGAACAAAGGGTTGAAATGCTGTCCCAGTCGCTGCAAAGCATTTCCAAGCTCCTGCCAAATGTAAGTGAACACTGTTTTCTTACGTCTTTATGTAGCTTACTAGAGTAATGGTACATTTAATGCTTCAATGGAGGTTGTTAAAAGAAATATTTTTATGGCTTCCTTGTATGGGGCAAATGTGTACCCAGCATTTTGGTATAATGGAATCAGTAAAACGTGACATCTATTTCGTTGTCCATATCATCTTTCTAGAATATTTCTTTGGGTATGCCCAAGCATTTTTTTTGGTGAAAGATTATCTAATTGAATAAGTAGTGGAAGATGCATATGGAGCCTATGAATCAATGGATTTATCCCTTCATGTGTGTTGTGATTGGTGTTTCATCATTTGCGGCCATTAAGGGTCACAAAACTTCTTGTACATCGTTTTATATGAATATATTATATTACACAACCGATTCTTATTTGTTTTCTTTTGATCATGACTGTTAACTTTGATGGGTTAGAATATTGCCTGTTGCAGGCTGGCTCAGAGGATTTTATCAAGGAAATTGCTGGGCAGACATCTGGTTTCATGCCCAGGGATATGCACGCTTTGATTGCTGATGCTGGTGTAAACTTAATTCCCAGGGTCAATGTTCCACATCAAAAGGTTGAGCCCAAGGAAGTAGATGGTAACCCATCTGAAGTTGTGCCTCAAGATTTGGGTAAAGAAGACCTGACTAAAGCATTAGAACGATCAAAGAAAAGGAATGCATCAGCATTGGGCACTCCAAAGGTTAACTAAGCCACTAAATTAGCTTCATTGCTGCTCTTAGTTCATCATTCATAATAAGAAGTTTGTATTTTAGTTTTCATTGTGTGGGAATTACTCTCGAGGAAATTTGCTTCTGATCTGGGATTTTTTTTCTATCCCTTCATTTACCATAGGTTCCCAATGTGAAGTGGGAAGATGTAGGTGGGCTTGAGGATGTGAAGAAATCAATATTGGATACTGTTCAGGTGGGTTTCACGCGACCTGTAAAGACTACTGGTTTTATTGGAATATTATATTTCTTATCATAATTTCACCCCCAACCTTCCCCCCACGCCCAAAAAAAAAAAAAAAAAAAGAATAGAGGGATGGGTGGAGGGAGAGATAGTGATAATGCAACTACTGGAGCTTCTGGTTTGATTGCCTATTCAGCAAATGTAAAAATCAGAATATCCTTTTTTTTTTTTTTTTTGCATTGAGGCGAACTTTACATTTTTTTGTACATACTCTAACAGCATACTTGAAACTGATATATTGCATCACGTTTGCTTGTTGGAAACATTAACCAACCAGAGTGCAGGACCTCAAAAAGTTGAACACTGTCTTTAACACCCTTTTCTAGGTTGGTCCTTTTCATCTCATTGTCCTGAAAGAGAGAATTGTATCTTTGGGCTTCTGAATTGTCCGGGCCAGTCTACTCACACAAGCTTTTGAACTTAGTGGTTCTTCAACAATATTGTGAAATTTGAAGAGTTGCTCCCTCAATCAGGATACTAAGTGTTGTTTTTACTTACGTGAAAAAGGTTGCTTGGTAAAATCCTTAATGTAAAGTTGCTCCCTTGGTTAGGTTACTAAGTGGTGTTTATACTTCAGTGAAAGTGGTTACTTGCTATTAGAAATCGTCAATGAAGAGTTGCTGCCTCAATTAGGTTACCAAGTGTTGTTTATACTTCTGTGAAAAAGGTTACTTGGTATTACAAATCTTCAATACTGACCCTTATGGCTAAGTGGTACCTCTCTCCCTTCATTGAGGTGGAGATCTTGGGTTCAGCATGTGGAAGGGCAGGGATTTTGGAGTGGAAAGGCCCACCTTTTGTAGCCTACCGCACCATTTGGTTAAAATAAATTACTACAGGTTTTTTTCTTACCTATATTAAAAAAAAAAAGAAAAAAAAGAAAAAAAGAGAAATTAATACAGGTTATTGAATGGATAATTAAAAAAATTAATGAGTGCTGGGTCAAATGGAACTTCCTGCACCCATAAACCCCTAAGGTCATGGGTTCAAGATCCATTGGGCATGTGTATAATTCACTGAAAAGGAAAAAAGCAGAACATTTGATCAAAAGAGGATTATGGGTTGTTGACTGTCACATTGCTCAGAAATGTCCTTAGTGATAGATTTAATCTGAAAGATGACAAGATATTTAGGAGGTTTAAACCCCCAGGGGTTGGCTCAAGTGGTAAGAGCCTTGGTCTTGGTGGTATGCTTCCTTCTGGTATAAGGTTCAAACCCTTGGGTGCAAATAGTTTCTAGGGGCCATCGGACTTGGAGAATTTTTCCTTGAATTTACCCGAGGTGCACTTGCAAGAAACTTCGTGCCGAAAACTTGTGCACCTCCGAGATTAGTAGGGACTTTGTTCCGGACACTCGGTGCCAATAAAAAGAAATATTAAGGAGGTTTGGAGGGTCATGCATCTGTGAACGTGTCAGTATGGACTTATACTCCACCCAGTCGAATGCTTTCTTCTGGTTTATGCTAGGTTTCACTATAGAAATGACTAGATGACATGATGCTGATGGTCTCCATATATCTTGCTCATTTCATAAGACATAATATGAAATTTGAGAAGTAGGCTTCAAAGTCCACTTCTAGCTTGCACAGTAATCAGTTCCGATTGTTGTGATCGTTCTTATTTGTCATATATGCAGTTACCTCTGCTGCACAAGGATTTATTCTCATCTGGGTTGCGTAAGCGATCTGGTGTTCTTCTGTATGGTCCTCCTGGAACAGGGAAAGTAAGTTCTGGCATGCAATTGTTACTAATGACTTTTCAACTTACCTTCTCTCTCCCTCTCTGCTTTTTTTTTTTTTTTTTTAATTCAAAAACCTGTTTGATAACTTTTTTCACTTTTTGTTCCAAACTGCAGACTTTGTTGGCGAAAGCTGTTGCAACTGAGTGTTCCCTAAACTTTCTCAGTGTAAAAGGGCCTGAGCTGATCAACATGTATATTGGAGAATCCGAGAAAAATGTTCGAGACATTTTCCAGAAGGTAAATTTTTCTTGTTTTGATCGATATTTGTCACATGTTCTTTATTTTCCCCAAATATGGCGTAGTCTTATGACCATTTTCTGCAACTCACTATTTATGATACTGGACATTGCTTTTCAGGCAAGATCAGCACGCCCATGTGTTATCTTCTTTGACGAGCTTGATTCTCTTGCTCCAGCTCGAGGGGCCTCTGGAGATTCTGGGGGTGTAATGGACAGAGTGGTTTCTCAGGTGAAAATGAATATTTGCTATAAACTTTGGCAGATTGTTTGTCTTGTTCCCTTTAGAAATACTTAAACCGGAAACTTTATCTTGTCACTAGATGCTTGCAGAGATCGATGGCCTAAATGATTCATCACAGGTAATTTATAGTACTTTTCATTCACATTTTTCCTGTAACTACTGTTTTTTTTCTTCTTTAACTTTAATCCTAAAGGGAGGACTATCTTCTTCAATCTTTATGGCTTCTAGGACCTGTTTATAATAGGGGCAAGCAACAGACCAGATCTAATTGACCCAGCACTTCTACGGCCTGGCAGATTTGATAAGCTGCTCTATGTGGGAGTTAATTCTGATGCATCTTATCGGGAGCGGTTAGTCTCTCTCTCTCTCTCTCTCTCTCTCTCTGACACACGCGCGTGCACACACACACACAATGTAAATCTTTTAGGATAACTATTTTGGTTTAAATGGACCTCCTCTGCAAGAAGGCATACAAATACGTTAGTCAACTTGTGATTTAAGATCCATCAAATGTGTGTATAACTTCTCAATCAAAACAAACAAGTTGTGTATGATTATTAATGCGATATGCTTTTATTTGAATCCTGATTTTCACTTTTCAGGGTCCTCAAAGCACTTACACGAAAGTTTAAATTGCATCAAGATGTATCACTTTACTCGATAGCAAAGAAATGCCCCCCAAACTTCACGGGAGCAGACATGTATGCTTTATGTGCAGATGCTTGGTTTCATGCTGCAAAACGCAAGGTGAGGCCAGTGTACATTATATCCAGATTTATTTTATGTCAGGAGTCAGCACTACAGAATATACATCACATATATATATACCCCTATATATGTAGATATACTTATATGATACAGCCTTGGTTCTGACTAAATATGTCTAACTTTAACAATTAGAAGTAGTAGAAGGTTATTTTGCTGATGGGTATTTTGTTGGATTTATCTTATGGCCTGTTTTAGTTGCTGCAATCATTTGCACAATTGTACACCTAATTGTTACTGTAATGATTCATGGTTTGTTCATTAATGAGACGAGGTACTTAGACTGGTCTACTTCTTGTAGGTTTTGGGTGTTGATTCAGATTCTTCTCACACTGATGATCAAGCAGACTCTGTTGTTGTCGAATACAATGATTTTGTGAAGGTATGACAGTTCTTTTTCGCCCAAGTGAGTTTTTGTTCCTTTCGAATTAGCCATAATAGAGAAGAATAGTACTAAGCAATAGAGCTCTGGGCCATGAAAGTATGTCATTGTTTTGGAATATGTTGAAATTATTCTATCGATTGATATGATGATGAATGATTTCTGAACAAGTTTTACGCTTTGCACTAGTCTTCCTGACTTTCAATTTTCATACTTGACGAATGAGAATACCAGAAAACCACATTGAATATTTATAACTATTATTTCCTATCAAATCGTATCTGTGGTTTGCTGAAATATTTAATAGTTCGATATTTTAGACTGATCCACAAATTATACGTAAAGTACACTTATCAAAGAAAGTCATGCGTTTGCATGAGACTGTTTCAAGATAATGATTAGTCAATTTTTTCTGTCTAACCAATAAAAAATAGTTGAAAAGCCAGTATCTGGAGTTTAATGTGCGAATGCTTTGCCACAACTTATCAGGTCTTAGAAGTGCTTTCTCCTTCCATCTCCACAGCTGAGCTTAAGAGATACGAGTTGCTACGGTCTCAGTTTGAAGGAGCCTCGAAATGAATTCCCGGTAAAGCAATGTAAGCGGTCTGTATTGCGCAGATATGAGCACAGTGCAAGGGCTACCTCAATCTTCTCTTCATATATGTTTTTGTTTTTGCAATAATTTGAATCTGCCTTTATTCTTCTACGACGAAGGGCATCAACAAACCAGTGATCGCATCTTGTTGTATCATAGACATCCAGTTTTGTTGCACAAAATGTTGCCTTTTTTTAAGAAACCAGTGATCGCGTCGTTGTCACAGAGAAATCTCAATTTGATTTATTTTATGCATGTGCTGACATTTGGTTTCAAGGCTCCAGTGATGCGGTAAAAAGATTTGACAATAAAACAATTTTCATGTTTCTTTCAACTCTTTTTTAGCCCAAAATACTGTATAAAAATCAACTTTGTTGGAATTGATGTGGCATCACTGTAGACTTTTGGGTCTCAGTTGGAGGTGAAGAGATTCCGTTGTAGCTGCGGGTAGGGGTGATGCCCTGCCGCCACCCTACATACACTGCCCTGGCCCCACTTGAGCGGAGTGGGCAACCTCACCTGCCCCATGTAGAGGCAAGGGTGGGACCCTTGGAAAAATACAGCGGGATGGGGGGGCAGTCTGGGCCTTGGCTCGCCCCCTTTGCACCTCGCACCCTTGGCTTGGACTTAAGCCCAACCCATATATATGTATGTGTAATAAATTCGTTACCAAGCGACAGTTGTTTAAGTAACAACTTTTTTTTTTTTTTTTGTTTGTATAACGACATCATTTTGGGGGTAAAGTTGAACTTAACCCATCCCTTCTCCCGTCAAAGTCTCTCTTTTCCCTCTCTCTCTCTCTCCTCTCTTCCTCTGCCTTGTCTTCCTCTCGCAGTTGTTGTAGTGACGTGGCATGAGTTCTCTTCTCATCTTCGTCCTCGACTCCTTCTCTTCTTCTTAGACCTTCTCTCCCTTAGTCCCTCTCACACTTGTGGGTTTTTTTTATTAGTTTAGATTTTTTTTTTTTGATTGTGTATAGTGTTGTGGATTTGATTTGTATTTTTTTCATTGTTGTGGAATTTGTTGTGATTTTGTACTTTGTTGTAATTTTTGTCTTTTCTTTGATTTCTTTTTTCCTGACTGTGACAACCGTAGGTGGGTAGGACAAGGGTTAAACGGAAGAGGGGTCCTCCCTAGCACACGAAGGGGGCCCTCCACTGGGATGCGGTAGTAGATTTGGGCAAACACTTCCCCCCTCCCCCCCCCCAAAAAAAAGCGAGGGTGAGGTGCGGGAAGGAGGCAACCCTGCCCTATAGGGTGTAGGTAATACCCTTAGCTGTAGATCCCTTCGTTGGAGGTGTTTTTTCTTTTTCTTTTTTTTTTTTTCTATTTAAATTACTATGACTATGAGGAACCTACTACTCGATGTTTATGCTTCATCCCTGTCAAGAAAATTTTTGTTAGTAACTACACATCAAGTTTCTGGTTAATGGCCTTTTCTTTCGAATAGAAACTCGCAAAAAGATCCAATGTATCTACTAGTTGACTGCAACCTGATCTTTTTGCAGGGGATCACATGCAGACCATTGCCTCTGGATTAAAATTTTTTTGACGATTTTGTTTACTGTCTTCTCCCCAAATTGAGGGACTAGTAGTGAAGTAATTGTGAAAGAATTTGTGGGTTGGTTTCCTTAATTCGCGGGAGGATTACAATGAAATCTTCGCAACGAGTTTTGCTATACATTAGCTACTATTTACCTCCACACCCCACACCTGACAGTTTTTTTTTTCCATAGGATAATGAATAGTGACTTATGAGAAGAATTATTCTATTGCCAATATGATTTTTCGGAACTAAAAAGTTGTTGGAAGTAATTCCGACCGTCGGAATCCATAAGCATCATCATAGAATACTTTTTGTTCAAAATAACCTTCCCAGCAAATGATTCCAATATATGCTCATGCTGTCATGCATTTAAAATCAGTAAAGGCTACACTTAAATTATAGTAAATAGTCCCCTAAACGAGCATAAATGAATGGGGGATTTGGGGGGGGGGGGGGGGGGGGGGGGGG
>QEOT01004265.1:114121-136538 GCA_003123785.1 Pterocarya stenoptera
TCGACACTTGCTCGGCACTCCGCTCGAGCGATATGTGTGTGATTTTATGTGGGAGTCTAATCAGCATGGCCTACATGCTGGGCGCCCCATGCGTGTCAAGGCACGAGCCAAGGCATGCTCGTGGCATGATCAATGGGCATGTCCCGGACATGACTAGGACATGTGCCGTGGTTTTAGAGACAACTTTACATGGGGGACTAACAAGCGTCTAGTTCACGTCATTGTCCTACCCAACATCGTACGTTCATCTCACATGATCCATTGGAAGGCCACCAATGTCTTTTCCATGATTACTTTGATGAACTACCAATATATCCTCCCAATGTTTTAGGAAGGGGTTTCGAATGAGTCATGATGTATTTTTATGCATCCATTATGTAGTAGAAGCCAATAATGATTCTTTTGTACAAAAAAGATATTGAAGTGGAAAACTCGGATTGTCTTCCCTTCAAACGATGACTGCAACAATTAGAATGCTTGCATATGGAGTAACGGTAGATCTTATGGATGAATGTTTGAGGATCAGAGAAAGCACCACATGGTTGAGTATGAAAAAACTTGTTAAGGCAATCATGGCAATTTCTTTTTTATAAATACTAGGTCTCCAAACAGTAGTATATATAGCAAGATTACTAGATGTTAGATAACGACGTTAATTTCTAGGAATGTTTGGGAGCATTAATTGCATGCCCTAGAAATGGAAAAATTGTCCAAGTACTTAAAAAGATATGTACTCTAGTCATGTAGATAAACTAACTATTATTTTGGAGGTCATTGTGTCTTACGGTTTTTGGATATGGCATGCTTTTTTGGTTTACCTGGTTCTCATAACGACATCAACGTACTAGATCGATCTTCTTTGTTTGCTGCGCTAGCCCAAGGTTGTACTCCTCCATGCAACTATTCAATCAATGGTCAAGAATATACAATGTAATATTATCTTGTTGATGGTATATATCCTTCTTGGACAACATTAGTGAAAACTATCCTTGTTCCATAAGGAAATAAGAGAAAGCATTTTACTGGCGCTCAAGAGTCGACAAGCAAATATATGGAACGTGCATTTGGAGGAATTCAAGCCAGATTTACAATTTTGAGTGGACGTGCTAGGTACTTCTACCGTAAAGTATTAAAGGACATTATGTATACATGCATTATAATATACGTGAATTTATAAAGTTTATTGAGCAAGATTATCATATGGACAGATGACCTCATTCTCAACTCCAAGTTGACCTTATCAAGCATATATGGAGTATGCATGGCCAATCATAATTTTACTACAATGGAGTTTTATTAAATGAGTTTTATTTGACCTTTAATAGTTTTACTACAATCGGATTTTATCTGATTGAGTTTTATATGATAAATAATTAATGAAGTTTAATTACTTATTAAAAAGAAGACCTTATGAGCAAAGAATATTACAAAGTGAAAATGGGGCAATGAATAATAAAAAAAAAAAAAAACCAAACAGAAGGTGGGAAAATTAAACTGCAAAGTGAATGTGGTCAATGAATATTGCAAAGAATAAAAATAAATAAAAAAGACCTTGTGGGCAATGTTATTAAAACATAATGGGATATGTAAGAGTCTTGCAAAGTGAACGTATCAAACTAGGAGTTTCCTTCTACTTCACCAAACATCTTCCTAGGATTTTCCATCTACTTCATCAAATTTGCCGTACCAAACTCTACAAAAATTACAAACAGTATTGACCAAACTTTGTTTCCAAAAAACCACCGAACTGTATTAGCCAAACACTACAAAAGTCACAAAACTGTATTCCCCCATTTGTATTTCTAGAAATTATAAAAACCACCAACTCTTACAAAAGCAAATTGGTTCATGAGGAGTAAAAAAGATTTTCGGTTATTATCTTTATTAACAATGAATAATACAAAAATGCAGATCTACTCCAAAAATTATAAAAGCAAATTATTCCAGAAATTACAAAAGACCACGCATGAATTACAGTCCAAAATCTGTCACAATAGTTGTTGCCCAGCCACTCAAACATTGTCTAAGAACAAATATATTTCTAGCACATGTGACTGCCTAGCTACTAAAGCAATCCAAAAAAAGTTTCATAACAACATTAGAGCCATAACCACAGTACAAAAGGAGTTAACAAACATCTACATACCTCCAAAAGGCTAAGATAGAGATGGAGATGAAGGCCTCTTCCTTGAGGTCTTGAAAATTTCCTTTTAAAGATTTTCAAAATACTCTTGTTGCATTGCATTTGTGCCAACAAAATCTAATTTTATAATTTTCATCTCAATCTTCTTCTTCTTAAGGTGTAGTAATTCACATATATTGTTGTCTGTCTTGCTGAACGCTTGTCTTTTCTCCATCCCCTATATGGTTTTGTTGTTGCTCATGCGACTTATGCCTAGTTTGGATACATAGTTCAGATGAGATGAGATCAGATATTTTAAATAGTAATAAGATTTTTTGAGCTAAAATGAGATGAGATAGTTTGTATAAAAGTATATGTTTGGATGGTATGGTGAGATGAGATGAGATAGTTTTAACTTTTTTGGGATTTGATAAAAGAAAATACTAAAACCACAATTGGGATTCCCAACTGGGATCTCGACTGGCTTTTTTTTTTTTTACTTAATGATTAAGTAAGTATTTTTTATTGATGTTGTGAATTTAAAAATGATAAAAAAAAATGCATTAAAAATGTAAAAAAAAGAAAAAGAAAAAGGAAACACATTGGGCGGGATCCCAGTCAGGATCCCCCATATGTGGGTGTAGAAGTACTCTTTGATAAAAGGGTGGGTCACACCAATGATTGAGTAATAGTTATGAATATATTAATAAAAATAATATTTATGAGTAATTAAAAAATCCATCATAAATAAATTTAAATCCCAAAATATATTGAGACGTTGTTAGCCAAAATTACTCTATAATTCCAAAAAAGTAATTTCTCTTTTCTAAAAGATATTATTCTTAAAGATATTATTATTCTAAAAAATAATTTAAATCCCAAAATATATTAGAAAGTTGTTGGCCGAAATTTATAATTTCTCTTTTTTAAAAGATATTTTTATCTATTTATTTTTCTATATATAAGAAATTCGTCATTTTTTATTCTAACTATAAATTATAATAATTTTGATTATTGTAATAAATAAGTATATGAATTATGTTGTAGATTTGTTTTTACTGTGTGAAAATCCTTTTACCATTTATGTCAGAAAGTAATGAGATGAGTTTGAAAACTTAGAAATGAAATAGAGATGTGAAATTAACCGTTTGGATAGACAAAACTATCTCATCCGTACAGATGAGATGAGACATCAAACAAACCAAACCAGGCATTAATGCATTATTAAATTCAATGGCTTAAGCTTCTCTACCTTTTCTCTTTCTCACATTCTTTCTCAACCTTCTTGCCTGGAGATCTTTTACAATTGACCTCGACGTTGTCATCTATAATGTCGTCTCCTAGTGGAGTTGACTCCACAATAGCTGAACATTTCCCAGTTTGTTTTCTTCTCGTTGATAGCTTTGACATATGTTATTACCATTTTAATTGGTGTCTCAATAAATTTCAGCAATGTTCCATAGTGTAGTTGGCCCTTTGCATCTCTTTGTATATGATTTTGGCCTTCTCAATCTAAAAAGGCCAAATGAGAATGTAAAAACCCATCCCTAGAGATTGAATCAGCTGCTACGCTTCAATATCCTACTTTCCCATTATACGTAAATAATATAAAACCTAACAATTAATAAAATATACTCATTTTTCTCATGACTTCAAAACTCAAAATAAGATGTTTGTCAAAATATAAGACTATCTCATTAGTTACACATTAAAAACATAATTATTTATATAATATGAATATCTACCATGTTTGCAAAATACTTGTTTTCTCAAAATACATAAACTAAAGTCCAACAAAAACTAAAACTCCATTAATAAGACCCAACCCAACGCTACTAAGCATTCATCTCTCCTTGCGTAGTGTCTTGCTCTGTAGCTTTTTCTTCATCATTACCTGGACATTTAAAACATTAAATACAAAAGTGAGTCTAATATTCAGTAAGTAGTTACACCATACAGTTAAAATATTATGTATAGTTTATTCAATTTATTTTGAAAATGCATACAAGTCTAATACATTTCCATTAACCATTTCTAAATCAATTTTTACTTTTCATTGGCTGGTAGATACTATTGCACCCCGCGTTTTAGGGTTAGTAGCCTTTTAGACCCAATTCTGCTCGTGGCCACAGGTTGGGGATCCATCAGTCAAGATGGCACCACTGGGTGCACTACCAATAGAACCAATCCGACATTGCAATTTGCCTATTTCTTTCTTAGCATCATCATTAAGTCATTGGTCATTATGTATTTTCATACGTAAAACTTTTAATTCCTTTTCCTTCCATTTATCATTTCAACATTTGACTTTTCATATTTCATCCCTAATAATATTGGATCGGATCGTTATAAATTTATGTATGTGTGCAGTTGAATGATGTGGTGTTTTGGTGGTTGGGAAGAAAAATGGCATGGCTTAAACATATGGAGTCATGTATTTGTGTTGGATTAATTTACATGGGCAGTAAGCATGTTAGTATGTTTTATAATTTGAGTTGTGAATATGGAAGGATGGAGAGAAATGATGTGCCTTGATACTAAATATTCAAGTGATATTTTGGTTGGGATTGTTGTTGAGTTGTAAGTGAAGCTTGAAAAGTGATGGATTGTATGTATTAAATATGTATTGTGTGTGGATGAGACTTGGGATGTCATGTCTATGTAGATTTTTGTTTTTTTATTTGTATGCTTGGTTGGTTGTATTTGTATGCTTGGTTTGGATTTTGTTAAATGTTTGGATGTAAATAAGTGAATGGGACTTGAGTTGAGATTGAATGTCATGAAATGTTGGATTGGATTGTGCATGTAGGGAGGAAGGGTATTGAATTTGTAGTGGATCTCATGATCTGGTGGGATTAAGTTGTAAAGCTTGAGCGATGTTTTGGATGTTAAAGTGAAGAATGAGAACTCACTATATGAATTAGAAATGGGTTGTGGTACATGTAGTAGGGTACAAGGGAAGTATAAAACCATGATGTTGGCCGTAAAGTATTGGAAAGGTGTGACCTGAATGGGGTCCTAATTCATGGTCTTGAAGTTAAAGAAAATAAAGTGAAGGAAGATGAAGTAGAGTTAGGACTAGAAGATGGTGAGATCATTAGTTAGAAATGAAGTTAAGCTTTTAGGTTCATAGTTTAGGCTTAGGATTAAATGAAAATGGCAATGCTTTATGGATTGAATGATGACTTGGAAGTGAATGATGAAGGTAGTAAGGTTTGTTTCTTAACCAAAAGTGAAGCATGGAGATTCACTTTAAAGTGTAAGGCCATGAAGTTGGATGAAACAAAATGCTTTTATGAGAAAAATGCTCTTTTTATGCAATGAAAGAATATAAAATGTTTTCTTAGAAATGAAAATATTATTTTAGAAATGAAATGATGTTTAATGCATCTATGCTAAAGAATTAATTTGAGGACTGCGCTAGTGCAAGGGGACAGACTACCAATAAAGTGTGAGTGGAGGGAAAAGATGAGAATCCACTTCATTGGTGTAGTGATAAATAGTCGCGGGTGTTGCAAAGTATAGCTAGTCCAACATATGGGCGAGCAACACTGTGTAAAAAGCCTAGATGACACATCTTGGCGCAAGGTGATAAAGAACTTTTGACTTGGTGGTAGGCGAGCTAGAAAAGCCGCCCAACACACAAAGGCGAAGAACGAGCTTAAGGTAAGCATGGTCAAGGACAAGACCCTTGATGATATGTGAGCTCTATGAGATTACACGAAAACACTCAAAATGTGGTAGTGTCATACGTAGAAGCCCACACTCCATTTGAAGAGTCACATCTGAAGTGGGTCTGCAAATAGGATTATGACTCGGTAGATCATATCGTCTAAACTCAAAGGCATGGTCCAACGCCACGTGGGAGACCCTCATTCGAAGAGAGATTAAGGATTGGACTTAACGCAAGCAGTAAGGACATGCGAACTATGCCCTGTTAGTATGTCTCTATCATTCTGCAATGGGACGATCGAGATTAAATGACTTCTATTCAAGCACGTATGGAGTCAAAAGGACACCTGACAAACCCATGCTATAAATGCTTAAGATAAAAGTCAAAATCTTACTTTTGAGATCGTAAATACCTGGGAGCCCTTGGAGTCAAATTCTTCAAAAAAAGCAAGTGACTTCAAAGGAGACAAAGAAAGGAGCAGTGCGGTGTTGCCGTGATTCTAAGGCAGTGAGGTAGGTTAGCTTCTAAGATAATGTCGTGGAATGGAGGTAAATTTTGTGTGAGGATGTCACGGAATTTTGGCAATGCAACCCTGTAATCATCCCCCTTTCTAATCATGAAATAATAGATTTTTTGTCATTATATTTATAAATATTTTTACTTCGCGTTTTCTAAGATTTGAATGCATTTTTTTTAATGTGTTTTCTATGTCAGTATTTGTATCTCTGTGTAAGTAATTATACCTTGTGTCAATCATTATGGACGGGACGGAGGATTTTTTGGACCATTCCTATGATATGTCGCCACGAGTTTCACATGGGTAGAGAAAGTCCTCGTGAATGATTAGGATGGGGCGGTATCGTGTTGGCCTCACATAATAGATGGGATAAAGAATCCCTTGGGCATATCATGTGTAGGTGTCTTCAAGTTGGTTGGCCGGATAAACATTCTCCAGTGCAACAATTTCTATGTGAGAGTCGACCTATGTTGGGGGCAGGCGAGTTGACTTGCACCATTTTGGTCAAGTCAGAGAGAGTCCCATATTTTGAATGGTGGAGCGGGTCACCCCTATTGGCCCATCAAGCAACGGATGTTTGTGTGACGAATATTTATGTTTGTGAACGACTTTGTGATTGGTGTTACAGGTTTTATGTACTGGAGAAGATGGTGATTCCTTGCCTCGGCGACATGTACAACTATATATATATGTATGTATATATATAGAGAGAGAGTTTTGTGCAGAGGGTAATTCCTCATAAGGTTATTCCTCGTCATGCTTATATAGATGTGTTTTAATATGAGGGTGATTTTTCGTTATATTTACGAATACATGGGTTTTTTCCTAAAAGGGTGATTCCTTGCCACGCTCTATTATATGCATTTACCTATTTCTTTACATAAAACTGTTCACTACACATTCACAAGCATTGTTTCTCATTAGCGATCTGGTCATAGCTGCCTAACTTGCCGGTGGTTTCGATAGCGGAATCATAGACTTTGATGCAGAAGTAGACCACCCATGAGTGATGCCCATAGAGGACGAGCCAACCCAACCTTAGCAATAGGCGTGTAGGCCTGTTCTCTATTGTAGAACCTATCCATTTATGGGAGCTGTATTTGTAATTATCAGTCAGGCGACCATACGTGTTTGGTATACCTGATTTTAGGTGTACGAAACAAATAGCTAGACATGTATATAATTATTTAAGGAATGAAGTGACTTGTGGATATTGTGAGAATGAATTATGGTCTTTAGCCTGCTAGTACTATAACATTGAGCCTTCAGACTAAACCTTTACTTTTCCTCTACAAACCAAATATTTATTTCCTTGCACGTGCACTTCCTAGCACATATTGCACGCCTAACCTAATTCAAACATTGGGTGTTGCTGATTGGTTGGAACCTTGGCACCATGGATCCTCGCCAAGTCTTCCACAGAGAAACGAGGCGCTACAATTAATGCCTTGAAGTATATGTATGTAATGGGCCTCTTTGACATCCCCTTTTTATGCACCTTGAGGATAATTGTATGCATGATGAAATGAATGGTATGTGTAGTACTTGTTGTATTTACATTCCATTAAATGAAATGATGATGTTTTATGCTGAATATTATGAAATTGTGCTTATGAAATGAAATGGACTGGTGAATGAAAAGAATGAAAGGATTGAAATGAATGAATGAAATGAAAAGAATGAAAGGAAATGAAATGAATGTTTTAATGTATGAAGCTACGTAACAACCAATGACTAAGTGAATGATGGTACCAATAGCGGAATCCGAGTCCAAAAGACCACTAACCCTATCATACGAAGCGTAACAGTGTCTACTGGCCAATGAGAAGTGATAACAGTTAAATTCGATGTTATGAAATCGTTTTAACTCTTTATGAAGGAATGTACAAGCTGTGGAAAGTGCTTTTATGAGGAATGAGAACTTTTTTTAAAGAAAAATCCCACCTTGTAATATTTTCAAAGGGAGAAAATGCCTTATGTAATGTAGGTAGAGGAATGAAGAATGTATGAATGAAAATCTATGTTAGTATATTTTTACAGTATGAAGTAATGCTTAGTAAGTATTTGACTCATTTTGTTTTTATTTATGCCCTTCCAGGGATGACATTAAGACGAATCATCAGAACAAACATGACCCAAGGAAATGGTGACAGAAACCTAGGCCTGTTTTATATAATGCATGAACTCATATTTTGTAAAATGAATTTATAATTTAATATAATGAATTCCGCTACTAGGTCTCTTTTAAATTTATAAAACAGGTTTTAATTTTTAACTACAAAATCTTTATATCTTGTGAAGGAAAGGAAAAACTTTAAAAAGTTTAGTAATTCCCGTGCCATCTTCTAAAACTATTTCTTAAAACTCCACCACAAGGACGAGCGTTACACTATATTTTTATTTACACGTGAATTATTATGTTGAAATATCCTTTTAGTTAGATATCCACTAAGAAACTAGATTTCAACATTGGCTAGTAATATTGATATTGATTATGACATATTTGTATTTTTTTTTTAATCATAAATCTAGTTATAGAAATAAAAAATTGATATAGTTTACGCTTGGAATATTGAGAATTATGCTATAAATATCTGGATAACTTCAAATATTTATATGAAGTGGATTGAAATAAGTTGTGTTCTATCAATTCAACTTGACTTGATTATTAAATGGGTTATTACAAATCAGATCATGTCATCTCTAATTTAAGTTGGTAATATTAAAAATAAAGGCATGATGCTTTTTGTTAACGTTGTGTTTCGCACGTCATTGGGCTAAGTTTCGGCAACTCAGGTCTTCAGAACTTGGGTTTACGAAAATAAAAAAAAGGGCAATTGGGAGAGGGCAGCCTTGGGGCTGAGAAGTCTCTGATGCCAAAGTCAGTAAATTCTCTTGGAAGTTTGTAAATAAGTGAGAGAATCTATGGATCAAAGAGCATTTCTCGTACTTGGAACTTGCTATTTATACCAAGGTCTGGGAGGGATAGATCGTGTCAGTCCCTGAGGAGTCCGTGCCCTTCGTACTGTTCCTTCTGTTAGAGTCCTTTAATGCTATATGGCTCTGCAACGGCACCATTAATGTGACGTGTAGTTCAGGTAGTGACGCCATTAATGCGGTGTGATTCCCTGTCCCTGCTTCATCCTTTGTGATCCATTGATGTTTCCATGTCAAAGGATCGAGGGTTTTACAGGTTCCCATGGCGAGAGTGTGGCCGAACGATGTTAGGCGGGTCAATCCCATCAGCCACCTGATTACTTTCCTTTGTAGGCGTCTTGCCTTATGGGTGATCTTGGAATCCTATGGTCGGGTATTGGGTCAAGGCCTAGTGGACTTTGTGAAGTGGGAAAAATCGCCTTACAATTATCCCGCGAATTCCCTTCGGACAAGTCCGGGGGGAATTCTTCCTTCACTTCCCTAATAAACTAGCTTTTGTGCTTAGACTACATGGCCTCTTTTGTCTTTATCCTAAGCCTTGCAATGGTTGGTCTTCAGCTTTTATGGCTGGATTTTGATGGTTCTGTTCTGCATTGAATGGTGCCCATTTGGTCCCTTCATCATGACCCCGTGTCAAGTAGTTATTTATTTCTTACATAGTATCAATATATATGCTCTGTTGGAATCGCGACGATTGAGGGATTTTAGTATCTTGTGGGACATGTGGATTTCTATAGCCTCGGGAAATCAACCATCAATCGTGCCTATAAAAAGCCCATTGCTCCATCTGTGAAGGTCCATTTCACTTATTCCCTCTTCAACTTTGTTCTCTGTGTTCTTTTCTAGTTTTTAGACTCATTTCTTTGCATCGTTCTCTTCTAGTTTCCTTCCTAATTTTCCTTCTAGTTACTAATGGCCTCGAAGAAATCCTACCTGTGTCACTGGTGGCCAGGGCGGAACCGTTCCAGGGGCTGGAGGTGCGACATACCATTGTGAAGGGGTGGAGTCACTAGATCTTCTTTCTTTTGTGCGATGGATGGGAGTTTCCTGTCGGGCAGACCATTTGGTGCATGTTCCCCATTTTCCACATATGTGGTGCCTTGGATGGGGACAAGGGTCGTCGCCCTAGCCCAACCTTAGAGGAGGCACACAGGCTCAAGGTTGTTTGTGCTTGGGTGAAGGCCCATTTGAACGTCGTTTCTTCGGAGGCCCTGCTGGCTAAGGACAGCCTTTGTCGGTACCTAGCTCCCCCGGCCAATTTACGCTCCGATGTAGGCTTCCCAATAAGGGAGGTCATGTCGCGAGCCTGCAGTCACTCTCCTAGTCCACCAGTGGAAAGGAAAGGAAAGGAAAGAGGCCCCGTTGGATTTCCCCTGTCAGATCTGACTCTGACGACCTCCCTATTCCTCTCAGGGGCCCTTCTACAATGACGCTCATTATCCGACCTGAATCGTCGGCGCCCAAGAAGATGGCTACGATAGCGAACTTTCCTCGCTCTGTGCCACCAGTTCAAGGAGTTGTTGTAGTTTGAGCTGTTGGCGCTCGAGCTTACTGTTGAAGCCATTCCCGTGGTCAAGGTCATCTCCTCCGATGACGTCGAAGTGGCGAAGACTGCTGTCTTGGCCAAGGAGGTGACGAAGGGCGCTCCTTTACCTGAAGTAGCCATAGTGCCTGTGGCTCTTGACTAGGGGGAGGGCGAAGGCGAGGGTAAGGAGGTTGTCGATGAAGCCCCGGCGGATTTTCGGCCGACGGCTTCGGCGAGCCATACCGATCGCATCCGCAAAATGGAGGGCAGGCTCAAGACTCTATTTGTTGGGGTAAGATCTTCACTCACAAACTCACCAGACTCCTTGTTTGTTTCCTTTCCTGATTTTGATTCGAACTTCTGTGGCAAGGGTTAGAGCATCTGGCGGCTTTTATCGTGGATAGTTGAGAAAAGGTGGCGAGCGAGAACAGGGCACTTCGTTCGCTGGTATAGTTGGCCTTAGACTATGCAGCGAAGAAGCGGAAGATGAAAAAGGAAGCTGAGAAGGCCCTTGTCGACTTGTCGAGATCCCAGAGAGAGTCAACACTCTTCGCCTCGAGACCGCACTTGCTTTCGAGGTGAGGGAGGTGCTACAGCAGTCTTTCGACAGTTGTCAGCTGGAGCTTGAGTGGCTGCAGGTCAAGGTCCAGGAACTGCATAAGCAAATAGAGTCCGACAGCCGGGCGAAAAAGTTTCTGACAAGGCGGTTCGAGGAGGCTTATAAGTCTTTGTCGGACAGAAAAAGGTCCTGAAGGAGGAAAGGCATCGAAGAAAGGACCTAGAGGCCAGCAAGGTTGAGGCCGGGTGGGTTTTGGAGGCTCGTGATGCTACCATCCGAGGTCTATGGGAGGAGTTGTAATGTCTATAGTGTTCGTGATGACGCGTGGCACCTCGGTTATATCAACGACTTAGAATGGATGAAGACTCACATCCTTCAGAATCCTTAATGCAATCTGAGGGCCCTATGTGTGCGTGAGCTTTCTCTGCATAAGGAGTCCATGGAGTAGGCTGCTCTCCTCAAGAAGGGTCTAATTTTGAGGGCCCTTAGTGGTAGTCCCACTGGGAATGATCTAGCCCACTGAAGGTTGACTCTCATTGGCCGCACGTTGTGCGGCTCTTTCGACGGATCTTCTTGCTCTTTTATGTTGTTGTGGCCTCAAACCTCCTCTTCAGCTCCTCATTCTCGCCCTTTTGCTTATTGAGCTCTCCTCTTTAGCTTCTCGTTCTCACATTTTTGCTTATTGAGCTCGTCTTCGAGGTGATTCCTGTCCTTGCGGCGTTCTAATGGTTGTTGTCACCATACGACTAGATTAGTTGCCTCATTACATCACTATTGATTTTTTAAAGGTAACCTCGGGCGTTATTGGCAAGCTGTAGTGATGAAGATCTCTATCTGCCACTTCGAATGGAATATGTCAGGCTTTGGTTCGCTGCGTCCTACAACTCTCTGTCATACTTGGATGACTTTGGCTGTATGTTATTGTAATGAGCTGCCTTACGTTGTAACTTGCTTCTTGTAGCTCTACGACTTTATGTTGTAACTTGTTCTTTGTAACTTTGCAGCTTTATGTTGTAAGTTGTGATGATTAATGATATCACCTTATATTTTGCTATGCTCGATTGTTTGTCTTTGTGCATTTTTATCCTTAAGGGCATGAATTGGTTTTGCAAACCTGGGCCTCTTGGCCTATGTCGTACTATGCTTGTCATTTTCTGCCATGTCGTTGATGTCCGTGCTGTTGACATCTATGTTGCTAATGTCCATGTTCTGCGATGCAGTATTCAGGTGGTCAATAGACTTAGTCCACACTCTGTCGGGGAGAGCTCGGAATGCCTCACGCCAAACAGCCTCTTTGTTCCCCGTGGAGGTAATTCAGGCAGTGATGTAGTTGGTCCACTCCTTCACCGTGGTGGGAGTTGGGGTAAGCATTCGGGTAGCCTTGGGGTTGGACTCGCTCTCTTTCACGTGAGGGACAAGGTGGCCTTAGGCTTAACTTGTCCCGTCGTTTCCCGCGGGAGGTAAGTTGTTCGAGCAGTATGTTATTGGAATTGCTCCCTCTTGTTGACAAAGCAAGGAAGGGTAAGTTTAAGTAAGACTGATGCTGATCCCACACTTTGTCATAGCAAAGGTCGAGGTAAGTTATTCGGGTAGCCGTAGGACTAGTCCTACTCTCCGCCGTGGGAGGGATAAGGCAACCTTTCGGCCTACCTTTCCCTCAGGTATCCCACGGGGAGGTAAGTTGTTTGAATAGTTTGTATCTAGACTCGCTCTTTCCTACTGACGTTTACGAGGAAGGTAAATCTTCATTTTTGGGCAGCTGAGGACTACTTGCACTCCATTGGAGAGGGGTTGGAATGCCTCAAGCCAGACCGCCCCTATGCCCCCCAAGGAGGTAATTTAGACGGCGATGTGGCTAGTCCCTCATTCACCGCGATGGACCTGCTTTCCTACGCTAGAGGGACAAGGCGACCTTTGACTCAACTCGTTACGTTGTTCCTCGCATGAGGTAGGTTGTTCGGGTAGTTTGGGACTGAACCTGCTCCAGCCCGTTAACATCGCAGGGGAGGGTAAGTTTGAGTCAGACTGGCGCTGATCCCACACTTCATTGTAGCGGAGGCTGGGGTAAGTTGTTCTGGTAGTTGTGGGGCTAATCCTGCTTTCCGTCACGGGAGGGACAAGGTAACCTTTCAGCCTACCTTTCCCTCTGGTATCCCACGGGAAGGTAAGTCGTTCGAGCATTCTGTAACTGCACCCGCTCCCGCCTGTTGACTCTTACGAGGAAGGTAAATCTTTTTCCTTTAGGTAGCTGATGACTGACCCGCACTCCGCCACAGAAGGGATAAGGCAATCTTTAGGCCTACATTTCGCTCTGATATCCCATAGGGGAGGTAATTCGAAAAGCAATGTGGTTGTTCCACTCTTTCATTGCGATGGAGATCGGGGTAAATTATTCGGGCCAAGGAGGGGTTGGTCCCGCTCTCCTATCACTGCGATGAAAAGGTTGAGTCGTCTGCTCACCTATCATCCTTCATGGGAAGGTAGATTGTTCGGGCAGTTTGAGATTGGAATCACTCCCACCCGTTGAAATCGCAAGGAAGGGTAAGTTTGGGTCAGGCTGGCACTAATCCCACACTTCATCACAGTAGAGGCTGGGGTAAGTTGTTCGAGTAGCCATGAGGCTAGTCCCACTCTCCGTCACGGAAAGGACAAGGTAACCTTTTGGCCTACCTTTCCCTCTGGTATCCTGCAGGGAGGTAAGTCGTCCTGGCAGTCTATAACTGGACCCGCTCTCACCTGTTAATGCTTACGATAGAGGTAAGTTTTGGTCTTTGGGTGGCCGGGGGCTGACCCCCACTCCTCCACTAGTCCCTTTCGCCTCGCGGGAAAGTAAGTTGCCAATGGAGATTTCGTTGACTTTGTTAATAGAGATTACGTTGATTTTGTTGATGGAGGTTACGTTAATGGAGATTTTGTTATTTTGTTGATGGAGATCACGTTGATGGAGATTTTCTTATGTCCCTGAAATTTGCCATTGAAATACAACACTTCTTTTATTAGGGTCTATAGCGCATGCATGGAAATATGAATTTACAACAGTTGAGTTAGCTTAACAATAAAATTTTCATAAATGTTCGGCGTTCCAGGGGTGCGGTAGCTCGTTCCCTTGGGAGTCTCAGAGCCGGGCGATTTGTGGCACTGATCCCACACTTCATCGCAGCAGAGGCTGGGGTAAATTGTTCAGGTAGCCATGGGGCTAGTCCCGCTTTCCGCCGCGAAAGGGACAAGGTAACCTTTTGGCCTACATTTCCCTCTAGTATCCCGCGGGGAGGTAAGTCATTCATATAGTCTATAACTGAACCTGCTCTCGCTTATTAATGCTTATGATAGAGGTAAGTTTTTGTCTTTGGGTGGATGGGGGCTAATCCCCACTTCTCCGCGAACAGCCTTAGGCATTACACTCATCCCTTCGCCTCGTAGGGAGGTAAGTTGCCGATGGAGATTTTGTTGATAGAGATTCATTGACTTTGTTGATGGAGATTACGTTGACTTTGTTGATGGAGGTTACGTTGATGGAGATTTCGTTATTTTATTGATGGAGATTTTCTTATGTCCCTAAAATTTTCCATTGAAATACAACACATCTTTTATTAGGGTCTGTAGCGCATGCATGGAAATATGAATTTACAACAGTTGAGTTAGCTTAGCAATAAAATTTTCGTAGATTTTCAGTGTTCCAGGGGTGCGGCAGCTTGTTCCCTTGGGAGTCTCGGAGCCAGGCGATTTGTGGCTGTGAGATCTCCGACCTTGAATGTTCTCGTCTTGCTTTGTTGTTTCTATCTCTTTGAGTATGAGATCTTAGACCTTGAAAGTTTTCGGGTGCACCCGCTTGTTGAAACATCGCTCGACCCTCCTTTTGTTGGCTACAGTTCTTGTCTAAGACTCCAGTCAGACTTCTTCCAACAAATCAAGTTGTTCATCCAGTCGCCTATCATTGGACTCTTGCTCGAAGTGTTGAACTCTATAGGTAGGGATTCCGATCTCTATTGGCGGCATTGCCTTATGGCCGTAAGTGAAGGTGAAAGGAGTTTTCCTCGTCAGAGTTTTTAGTGTAACTCGGTAAGCCACAAGACAGTGGGGAGTTCCTTTGCCCACACCCCTTTCTGTAGTCAAGCCATTTCTTGAGCATGGTCATCTGTGTTTTGTTGGTCGCCTTCACTTGCCAGTTAGACTGGGGGTTTCCAGAGGATGAGTATCTCAACTCAATCCCAAATCTCGGCACCAATTACGATAGCGATCAGAATCAATCTGTCTCCCATAATCCGATATGATGGTGGGCGGGATGCCAAACCTATAAACCACCGTCTTCCATAGGAATCACGTGATGTTGTTCGCCATTATGGTTGCTAAGGCCTCGACCTCGACCCACTTGGTAAAGTAGTCCACAGCTACTACTACAAACTTTACTCCCCCTTACTATAGGGAAGTGGGTCAACCAGGTCAATTCCCCATTAGGCGAAAGGCCAAGAGGACTTGATTGATGTCAACTCTTCCTGTGGGCAATGGGGCACCTTAGTGTATTCTTGGCACTTTCTGCGCATACTCCTTAGCATCTCGCAGGGCCCGTGATTAGTAATACCCGGCCCTCACTACTTTCCCGGCCAACACCGTTCCTCCTGAGTTATTACCGTATATCCCTTCATGTATTTCTACCAACATATATTGCGCTTCTTCAAGGGAGATGCACCTCAAAAGAGGTGCCGAGTGGGCATTCCTAAACAGAATTCCCCCGATTAGAGTGTAGCGCGTTGCTCTGTTTTTTTATCTTCCTGGCCTCAAGACGTCTTCGGGCACCTCATTGGTTTCTAAGTACTTGAGTATGTCCTCCACCCAATCTAGGGCTCTGCGCAGTATTTCTATTACCTTGATCCCTACAGTAGGTACTTACACAATTTGGATCACTGTCTGCTCCAATAGGGGGAGTCCTTCTGTCTGGACGCCATGCACGCCAGCTTGTTTGCTTTCTGATTTTCTACCCTCGGCACTTGTTGAATTTGGAAGTATTTGAAACGAGGGCGCTCGGCTTCAACTAGTGTTAAGTATTTTTTCCATTTCTCGCTTTTTATAGCAAACTCCCCTCACACTTGATTGACCAGCACCTGAGAGTCGGTCCGTTCCTCAATTTCAATGGCACCCAGAGACCTAGCCACCATTAGTTTTGAAAGTAGCACTTCATACTCCACCTCGTTGTTCGTCGTTTTGAACATCAATTTGATGGCGTAATTGTATTCTTTTCTCCCAGATGTAATGATATGCACTCTCACTCCCCTTCCAACTCGGCAAGATGAGCCGTCAACGAATACTTATCAGGGCTTCATGGAAGGTGCATGATTGCTTTTTGCCAGGAAACCGATAAACTCAGCAACGAAGTCTGCCAGCACTTGCCCCTTAATGGTGTTCCGCGGTGCATAGTTGATGTAAAATTCGCTCAGCTCTACTACCCAGTTTAGGAGCCTGCCTAAGGCATCCGGTCATTGCAGTATATTTTTCAATGGGTTTCTGTGAGGATCCTTACTAGGTGACCTTGGAAGCTGTTCTATGTGGGGGTATCTAGCTTCGGCCCCTTGATATGCTGGGTTGATGTAGTAGACTAGCCTCTAGACTCCATCCTCTTCACCCATTAATGCTGACGAGGCTACCTGGGGGGAGACTGCCAGGTAGATGGTCAGTGTCTCTCCACATCGGGGTTGGCTGAGGAGAGAGGGGCTCGTGGGGTACTTCTTAAGGGCCTTGAATGCTAGGTTGCACTCGCCATCCCATACCTATGCCTTCCGCAGGACTTTGAAGAATGGCAAGCACTTGTCGTTAGACCTTGACACAAACCTGTTGAGAGCTACCACTCGTCCAGCTAGCCTTTGCACCTCATTTATGTTTCGAGGTGGGGCCACGCTGAGGATGGCCTACACCTTCTCGGGGTTGGCTTTGATTCCGCGTTTTGACACCATGAATCCTAAGATCTTCCCCAATCCGACACCGAAGGTACACTTTGTCAGGTTCAGCTTCATCTGGTACTGCCTCAGCATCATCTGGTACTGCCTCAGCATCGTGAAAGTCTCCCTCAAGTCGTTCAGGTGTTGCTACGGAGTCCCACTCCTAACTAATAGGTCATCCACATAGACCTCCATGTTCCTTCCTATTTGATTTTTGAACATGCGGTTGCCCAGCCGCTGGTAGGTTGCACCTGCATTCTTAAGCCCAAAAGGCGTCACCATGTAATAATATAGGCCTCAGTCAATGATGAATGAAGTGTTCTCTTCATCCTTGGGGTTCATGCGAATCTGGATATATCCAGAATAAACATATATGAAGTTGAGCATGCGATGGCCCACCATGGAGTTGACAATCAAATCGATGCGAGGAAGTGGGAATCTGTCTTTCAGGCAGGCTTTGTTGAGGTCGGTGAAGTCGACACACATTCTCCATTTGTCGTTTGGCTTTTTTACAAACACCACGTTGGACAAACATTCTGGGTAGTAGTCCTTTCAAATGAATCCAGCAGCTAGCAGGCAGTCCATTTCCTTGGCTATGACGACGTTCTTTTCTACACTAACCCTTCGACGTTTCTGCCTCACTCCTTTGGCCTTTGGGTCTACTACTCGAAATGTCCTCGTGGCTGTTCGGAGTCTATTCCAAGCATGTCCGTGTGGCTCCAGGCAGATATGTCCTAGTGTTCGGTGAGGAGTTGCTGCATGGCGCTCCATGTCTCAGATGTCATTTTGATGCCAATTCTCGCCATGGCTTTTGGTCAACCCGGGTTAAGTGGGACAAGTTCCATTGGCTCATTTGGTTTCGCCTTTCTGAGCCTCTGCTCATCTTAGACCTCACCTTCGGTTGGTGCACAATCAGGAGATAGTGGCAAGGTGCAATCATCCACCGTAGGGCACACCGTGCTTACCCCTCCATTCGGCGGTATCTTTTCACGGATGTGTCCCATCTTTCTTCCATGACATCCCCTTTAATCTTGGAAGTTTGGTTCTTTTGCTGGTCAGTTCCTATGTTCATCGATGCTATTGGTGAGCTTCTGAGTTGTCCGGAACAAGTTGTCTCAGGCATACGAAGTACATGCAAGATCTATGAGGATCCCAAAGACGGCGCCATTGTTAACGTCGTGTTTCATACGTCTTTGGGCCAGGTTCCGGAAACTCAGGTCTTTAGAACTTGGGCCTGCAAAAATAGAGAAGATGGCAATTGGAAGAGGACGGCCTTGGGGCCTGGAAGTCTTCGATGCCAAAGTCAGTAAATTCTCTTGGAAGTTTGTAAATAAGTGAGAGAGTCTAAGGATCAGAGAGCGTTTCTTGTACCTGAAACTTGCTATTTATACCAGGGGGGACAGATAGTGTCTGTCCTTGCAAAGTCCATATCCTTCATATTGGTCCTTCTGTTATAGTCCTTTTAATGTGGCGTGGCTTTACAACAGTACCATTAATGTAGCTTGTAGCTCGGGTAGTGGCGCCATTAATGCAGCGTAATTCCCTTTCCCTGCTTCATCCTTTGTGTGTTTTCATGTTAGAGGATCGATGGTTCTCCATACTTCCCGCTGTATCTTGTACAAGTTCCCATGGCCAAAGTGTGGCCGAGCGATGTCAGGCGGGTCAGTCCCATCAGCCACCTGATTACTTTCCTTTGTAGGCATCTTGCCTCATGGGTGATCTTGGAATCCTGGGGCCGGGTATTGGGTCGAGGCCTAGCGGGCTTTGTGAAGTGGAAAAAATCCCCTTACACGTTTAATTATATGAATTGTACAAAAACACAACTAGGATTGCTATCCACCATAAATGAGTGCATAGCACACTTGCTCATCCCTCCTTATGGTAGATTCCTTCCTCGCCCTCGCATTCTTCTCGACTTTCTTTGTGTATCAAGTAGGCAGGCGAACCTACCAATTATTCAGTCACCCACATAGTCAACAGATCAACACAAACTATCCCTTCCAGACCCAATCAACACACATCGGCTTGTAAGGTTTTAAATCAAACCCTAATCAAAACAAAACATCTACACACCATGATGACATAGGATTCGTGGCTCTCCGCAAATGGGAGACCCATGACCAAGGTTTTGGCATAGGTCGTGGGCATGCCCATAATGAAGAAGTCGTGCTACAGTGTTGAATGATTTTGATGAAAAACAAAGAATGTGGGAAAGTGGCTAATAGATGTGAAATAAAATTACTTATTTTTAAGAAGGTATCTATAATGTGTAGCGACTGCGAGCGAGCAAGTTAGAATGTGAGTTGCCATTGCTCATTTCGGCCGAGCGAGGGGTTCGGGTCACCCCTCTTTTAAGTTTATATACACAATGGGTGACCCCTCCAATCCCTATACACAACTTTTACACATTTGTTCAACAACATATTATTATTTTTATATAAAAAGTTTATTATAAGTGTTTGAGTTTACATAATTTTTCTATTTTGATAAGTTTCGATTTTTTAAAAAGTAATACTACTTTATTAAAAAATATATAGAATTTATAAAATAGTTAGATTTATATAATTTTCTATAGGGATGGTGCTCAGCCACGACAAAGTCTACCGAGACTTTGTACGCATAGTATTTAAAAGTTTTGTTTTGTTTTTTTTATTAAAGTATTTTTGTGTGTTTATTTTTAAAAAATATAAAAGAATTAAAAACACGATACTAAAAAATAAAAAATATAAATATTAAAAAAATTAATTAGTATAAATAATAAATATATTTTCTCGTGTCCATGCCATTTTCCTTTCTATAATCATATTACTTGACGGAAAATAATAGTTGAACCGATAAAAATAATCGATTGAATTTTTAATTTTTTTATTTAATAATTAAAGAAATAATTATTAGTAAATTAATATTTTTTATTTTTTAAAAATATATAAAAAATAATTGAGAGAAAAAAAAAACAAATATATTTACACTTATCGATAGTTTTTTTCAATTAGATCTGTCGGTCCGATTGTCACGGTCCTTACTCGTAATAGCACTAATTGCCATCGCTTTTTAGTTTCAGAAATGCTAAACACATGGGAGCTCCCTGGTTTTTTTTATATTTAATGATTAATTTAATAACATTATAATTTTTTTTTAAAATATTTAAAATTATTAAAAATATACCTAAAACTAAAAAACAAAACATGCACTGTCGGAATTTCCATGTGTGGCCGTGGAGCCACTCTTTTAGTTTTTAGGTCCAATGTCGAAAGTAAGCGGTAGTTTCGTGGGGTGATGACGTGTGCAAGATCCTCTTTCGGCTCAGTCCCGATCCCTCGCTTCCCAATTCATTGCCCTCCCCACCTCCCACTCCTGCTTCTTCGCCTTCGTTAAGGCTCTCACTCTCCCTCTCTGTCTCTGCTTTTGGTTGCTGGATCTTTCAATTGCTATATCAGGTTCTGATCCAGCATGTGTTTTCTTCTTTCGAAATATTATTCAATTTGGCAAAGTTCCAATTTGTTTTTGTTAAACGTATCAATATGAAAAAAATGGGCTTTCCTCAAATATTTTCATTTGCCCCTTATTTTGGGTTGCTGATACCTGAAAATTACCGAGATGAAAGTATTTCAATGTACTCAATTAGTTTTGCAGGTTGGCTGGTTTATTTGTTTGTTTTATTCCCTTTTGGTGGCTGGGCAATTCATTGTTTCATCTGGTTATAAGGGAAAACCTTGATAACATCCTTCGTGGGTTACTATTCTGAGCAACCGAAAATAAATTTAGAGCATTTTTATGTTATATATTTCTATGCTTTAGTCCAAAAATAAATTGCATGACAATTGAATTCTTTAAGTTCTGGGAATATTGATCTTAAAATGAAATGTCACTTACTTTGATTTTAATTTTTGTTTCAATAGGTGCTCATGAATTTGAGAGGCAGAGAAGGATGAGATAATTCCAACGCAGGTCTTTTACTGTGTGTTTGTTACACAGAGTAAGATACAAATTTTGCCCCGTTGTGTTGTTGGAAGTCATTGCAATCAATAGCAACTTTCTTGCAGAGGTGTTTTCAGCTTACTGATAATTTTGTTCAGTTAAGCTGGCATTGTCTTTACAAGATGCCATATTTTATACAGAGACTTTATAATACTTGCAAAGCATCATTTTCCCCGAATGGACCGGTCTCGGAAGAAGCTCTTGAGAAAGTTCGTGCTATGTTAGGTATTACGAAAAGGATCTTCTTGTTGCCTTGTGTATACTTTCGAGCTTGTATAAAATGCACTTGAATTTTATAGCTTAATGTTCTCATTAGCTAATTTACATTGCTATTAATTGGAATGTTTAACATATTAGATGCGCTTTGAAAAGCACAACACATTTTCAAAGTAGTGATTTCCTCGAAAATTACTTTATTGGCTTTACGCTTCTAAAGGTAACATATTGGTTGACAGAGAATTGGTCCATTCCAGTTTAGTTTTTTTTGATAAGTAAGAGATAAATATTATATATATGAATGAAATAGGCCTAGCCCATGTACACAGGACGTATACAATAGAACACCTAAAAACATTCTAAGAGCTATAAATTAAAGACAAGAAATCCTGAACATTGCCCCCATGCAAAACAATAGCGGAAAGCCAAGACAATAAAGTGTGGAACAAAAAATTCTTCAACTCTGCCAAAGTGCGTTCCTTATCTTCAAAGCATCGCGCATTCCTTTCCGTCCAAATGCACCACATGATGCATAATGGAATCATCTTCCACACTGCTGCCACTCGAGGACAGCCTTGCAGTTTTCTCCAACAACCTAGTACCTCCACCACCCTCATAGGCATAACCCAAGCCATATCAACCCTATGAAATATCTCATCCCACAGCGCCCTTGTTATCTCACAGTGTAATAAGAGATGGTCCACAGATTCTCCCATTTTTTTACACATGCAACACCAATCCATCACTATACACCCTCTCTTCCTCAAGTTATCCGTGGTCAAGATCTTCCCAAGGGCGGCACTCCAAACAAAAAAAGCTACTTTAGAGGGCACCCGAGTCCTCCAAATATTCTTCCAGGGAAATGGGGAATGATCTTCGGATGTCAAGATGTTATAATACGCTTTCACTGCCAAGTTCTTGTGATTATTGGACCTCCACTTCAATTTATCTCTCTGTACA
>QEOT01004265.1:150418-168506 GCA_003123785.1 Pterocarya stenoptera
ACTCAAGTTTTGTGGCTAGGGCTGTAATTGAACTAGTCTGCATGAATGTTCACCTGATACTTGCTCGTCTAAACTTGAACCAAGCTCGACTTGTGGAAAAAAAAAAGCTCTATCGTGAAAGCAGAAACTCAACTCAGCTCTTTTAGTAAATGACACAACTCAAGTTTTGCCAGTTCAAGTTTAGCCAAGTTTAGCTGGTTCAAGTATGTGAAAGTGTACTAAATTACTAAATTATATATCAATTAAATTTAAATGACACATACTCAATTAGTAAATTACTAAAAAAGCTCAATCGAGAGGATTGAGTTGAGTTATATACTAATATGAACTCGTGGATATTAGTATATAATTTAGTCCTATATATTAATATTCTTATATATATAGATATGTATGTATACATATTAAATATAATAATGTAAGTATAGTAATCTTTACAATTAAATGTGTAACATGCAACTCAGTTACTTAATGCCTATATATTGAAAATATAGTCCATAGTTATATGTTAGTCAAGTAAGTACTTAAGTGATTAAATTATAGTAGTTATTTTATAATATGTATAATAGTTGGTATGTGGGGCTTGGTAATTTCATACTACAATGTAGGAACCATATAAGAAATGCACTCATCAAATTTTTATAATCTTATAATTCAATATAGAGTTTATATATTAGTTGTAAAAGTTTTATTAAATTTAATATTTCTTATAATTTTGGATTTTTAATTATTCCATTCATTCAAAAATAAATAAATAAATATTTAAAAGAAAACGAGCGCAGTTTGAGAAATAACTCGACTTGGCTCGAGCTCGTTAAAGAGCACTAGCAAAGTTATAAAAAAAAGAATCGACTCGGCTCGAGCTTGAGTTATTTGAGTCAAACTCGACTCAATAACCCAAAAGATCAACTCGGCTTGGATCGATTACAACCTTATTTGTGGCTATCCAAGCTCAGCTAAATTGTACTAAAGCAAAACTTGGGTCCAATGCTGTATTGAGACTCGACTCAACTCATTTATCAATTTTTTTAGTTTTTCAAGTACAAGATATAAAAACTAGAGTTTTAGAAAACCCAAAATATCAAAATTTTATTAATTACTCAAAATATTCAATCAATTATCCAAAATTACAAGTACGCAGGCAATTTTTTTTTATACTCACAATTATAATTTGTAAATACAATCAAATGGACTATTATAGACAGCAAGCAACAACTTTAATGAACTAAAGGCCTTTGTACTCAAAAGCTTCATTTGTGAAAGAGCAATCTTGTATAAAGATTGAAAAATATTAGAATATATTGTCTAAAATTCTAATTAGTTAATATATTATGATTGAATTTGTGTATTAACTGTATAATTATTATGTTAATGCTTATACACTGCAATCTTATACTTGTAAATGATATTTGTACTTATGCTTTTATATACATACATACGAATATAACATTTAAAAATTATGCATTTACATACATGCATGCATATATTACATATAAAATTATGTATCTATAGTATATGTTATAACCAATATTTGTCATATCCACGTAAATATGCATTGTTAACAACTGCTATATGTAATTTGTTTGTTTTCTAATAAACTATACTTAAGAAAAATGATATCTGCTTTTTGTTGAATTTATTTAATGTCCCTACCCTCTTCAGTTTCCCCCTTTCTCATCTTCTCTCTCGTGTAATCTGCAATTTTTGCTTTACACTACAAGTTGTAATTGGTGGTTTTTCAGCAAGACCTGCAAACCTTGTTAAAGATATTGAGATGACAGCACCCTGTCCGGCAACAGTTCTTTATCCCACTAGTGGAGGCAATATCCATAGTTTCCGAGCTCTAACTCCCTGTGCTATATTCGACATCCTTTCTCCACCGTACTCTGCCGAACATGGACGACACTGCACTTATTTCCGAAAGGCTCCTAGAAAGGATCTACCTGGTATAAAATTTATGTGATTTATCAAGTATTGTCTTCTATTATATTTGTTGTTTCATTGCCTCTCCTGATTTTTTGAAGTTGCTAACTGATTTATTATTTGGCTCTACAATAGTAGTAATTTTTTTGTTTGTTTGTTTTTCTTCTTGGAATGCAGGTGATTTTCAGTTGAATGGGGTCACGGTCTCTGGTGTAACTTGGTTAGAAGAATTCCAACCTCCTGACAACTTTGTGATTCAGAGAGGGCGGCACAAGGGTCCTGTTATTAGAACTTGACTTGATTCTTCTTGTTTTGGTGTAGCGTACATTTTAATTATCTTGACACTTGTTATTATGATAGAGGGAATCCTGGTATATGAGTTGCCAATAGCCATTGCAATAAAAGTTTTGTTTTGGCTCTATGTTAGGCATTTGGTTTGTACATATTACACCAATTAGTTTCTGGAGATGAAGTTCTGCTGCTGTCTTGTGCTAGGATTCCATTGGTTCTTTCTTTCTTCTCCTCCTCTCGCTTCTTTTCTTTTCAATTTCTCTTTTAACATCATAATTACATATAAATTGATTGATTGCCACTGTCATTGTTATTGATCAGTGAGTGATCATCAGGTAGGAGAACAAGGCTTGTCCAAGCTCAATATGATAAACATCGTTTTTTTTTTTTTTATAAGTAATATGATAAGAGTAATGCTACATATAGTCGTAGAGTGCGTAAGTGTTGTGCAGTCGTTTTGAAAAAGAGTGAGGTCTACATCATCAGAAGGCTTCAACTTCTTTAGGGTTGGTGGAATGGAAGCTTTTTCTTCTACTTCAGCATTTGTCGGCCTAGTTTAAGGCCTGGTTTGGTTATACAGATGAGATGAGATAAAAGTTGAAAGTTGAATAAAATATTGTTATAACATAATTTTTTAATATTATTTTTATTTTGAAATTTGAAAAAGTTGAATTGTTTATTATATTTTGTATGAAAATTTAAGAAAGTTGTAATGATTAGATAAGATAACATGTGTGTCAAAGTATAAAATTGGCATGTGTCAATTTTAATTAGAGATGCTAGGACGACCTGTTACAATCGCTACAATCTGAATAGGGTTTTGTACAAACAAGCATAAGTTTATTTGGATGAAAGCGCCAGCCTTCACACAAAAGCAAGCTAGGTGATATAAGATCGCTTTAGACTATCTCATTATTATTTATTATTTTTTTATTATTTTTTATTATTTTTTTATTACTATTCACAAATAATATGAGATCACCTCAACATTCAAATATGATCGAAAAACATTCAAATGTAATAGAAAAAGTTAGACTCGCCTTTACCCTGGGCCCCAACCCAGTTTATCCTATACAGAATTTCCACGTGAACTGTTGTTTGTTCTGAAGCCACCAACAAAAGTAGGCTCAGGCCACCAACAACTAGAGCAACAAACTCTCGCCATTTTGTTCGCAGGGGCTTCGGTCTCTTGCTTTACCATTTACAAACCATCTATATGCCTGTAACATTTTATCGGATTAATGGTGCATACGGCTTAAATGCATTGCGTTGAAGTTTTAAAATGTGTGTAGTAGGGACACCGAAAATTTCTAGTTTCCTTGAGAATTCTCCTTTGCTAGTGGAGCCTCTGACCCAAGAAGAACCTTCAACCATTAGACAAACCATAGATGTTGTCGATGTTGAGAAAGTTTGAAAAGCCAAACTCAATTAATTGCACCAATCATCACCATAAGAGAGTTAGAGGCACGCACCCTCTCCTCAAAGAAGTTTATGGAAGTCACGCAAGGATCATAAGTTGTTTTTGGAGATTCTTGATGCGAGTTCTCTCCAAGGTATTGGTTGTGTTATACGAAGAACTTGTTGATGGTATCCTGCTCTAACAAGAATCTGGAGTTGGAGTTGCTTTTGAGTAAAATTAAGAGCAATTTCATTATTTATTTTATCATTTTTAATCACATGAATTGAGGTGAACCACTTAAATAAAAAGTCACTCCAAAATATAATTTGTTAATTTGTATGATTGAAGATGACAAAATTTAGAATAAAAAAAAAAAAAAAAAAAAAAACGTTTCCTGTAAAATTAATCTTGCCCCACTAGAAGTTCTTGAGAAGGGGCTATGTATCTTAGGAAAGAGTTACCAATTGTGCACTTATGTGTACTACTCAACTATGGAGAACAAACCTAAGAGTGGAAGTCTGTGGGGCGAGCGGGTGGGTATTCAACCGGTTCTCCAGTTTGTTTTACACCTCTAACCCTACAGATGGCTATGAATTTACTTTTCCTAACTTTGCCCTTGAGGGAGGACAAGAACAATTCTACTGGAGTTGAATATTATGTGCTTGGTTCTATAGCAGCTCTTGGAATATTATGTTTCTCTCATCTTTATTGCTAGGACTGGTTTTAGTTTCGAAATAAGATTTCTGTTTGCTGCAATGGTTATCATTTTGTTTTTATCATATAACTCTGTAACCCCTTTTAAGGATGTTACTTGAATAAATGAGAGGGAAGAATAGTTACTCCAACCAAAACTCGTTCAAAATTGCAAAGGTTTTTTTTAGGACTCCATTAAAAATTATAAAAGATTCAGGTTTCCTCTAAAATCCTACCAATGTTACAACCGAGCTATGAAGGAAGGAGAGCATGAAATAAGAGAAGGAAGCTAAGCAGAGAAGAATGAAAGAGTAAAAAGTCTATTTGAGTAAAGATATGGGTAAGCTACGTGAGTCAAAGTTCTCACCTGGTTTGAGTAGTGAGAATGTTTGTGAATAGTAGTGAAAAAGTAATAATAGAATATTGAATAGTAGTAAAAAGGTGAAAAGTAATGAATAGTAGAAAAAATAGGTGAAAAGTAATAATAAAGTAAAGAATAGTAGTGAGAGTGTTTGAGAGTAATTGAAGTACTCTTGATACCCAAACAAAACCGTCTCAGTTCTCGGCCTTTAGATCTTTCAGTTAGGGAGCACTGAAAGGAGACACGTGCTAGAAGATTTCAATTAGTTTTAGTTATATTTATACTACTATCATTTCTATTTTTATTATTTCCTTTGAGATGTAAACACTTTTGTTAAGGCATTTTGTTAATTGTTGTCGTTGGGGTGAACAATATAGTATAAGGAAGCAACACTAGTGCTTTTTATGCAAAAAGTAATATAATAGTTATTTCCTCTCTTCCTCATCTTCTTCATCCTCTCGTAACTTCTAAAGTCTCTCACCCTTTAAGTGGAAAATTACTATTACAATTTCCATTGAGGTTAACATGAGTGTTACAACTTGGTATCACATATACCAATCCCTTGCTCTATAAAGCAATAGCTGAAGGAACGCATCACAACCAATTGCAAGAGGTTTATTTGAATGCTTTGAAGAAGAGCACTAGTTCACATTTCAAAAGTCTTGAAGCAGAGATGATGGCCATGCAGAAAGCCAATGATTCACGATTCAAAACCTCGAAACCGAGATGTTGGTCTTGAAGGGGCAATCGGATTAAGTGGTAAACTAGCTAGCCGCATTGACTCTAGAGTTGCAAAAAAAGAATCTCAGTCAGTGGCAAGAAGAATCATCTTTTAGGGTTAATATGCACACAGGGAATTCAGGGGGATAGACTGGAGAAATGCTGACAAGATCTGTGAAGGAAATCCTTCCACGAGGAGGATCCCAATGCTTGGCTCTACAAGGTAAATCATGTATTTGCCTTCCACAATACCTTACCTCATCATAGGTAGAGGCTTGCCTCCTCCCACATGGAGGGCAATATATTTGTATGGTTTAAAAATATGGAGGAAATGTGATTGTTCATTGATTGGGAGTCATTTGTCAGGGCCTTGCTGGTAAAGTTTGGACCTGGTGCATATAATGATCCCATGGAATCATTGACTAGGCTGAGGCAGACAGGGACTATAGAGGAGTACAAGGAAAACTTTGAGAACCTGTTAAATAGATTAAGGGGCCTATCTGAAGCAAACAAACCGAGCTACTTCTTGAGTGGGATGAGAGATGATATTCGCCTCCCAATTAGGATGTTTAACCCCCTTAACTTGATGACTACATACAGCCTTGCCAAAATACAGGAAGAAAATTTAACCCTTCACCAGGAAATATCATAAGGGACCATAGGCACCTTAAAATTAACTAGGGTTATTAAGGAACCCACCTGGATTGTCTATGGAGAATAAAAAGAGCCCGCTTAAAACCCAAATGTCCATTCAAAAGATCAACCAACATCAAATGAAAGATAGGAAGGAGAAGCAATGGTGTTACTATTGTGACTCCAAGTGGTACCTGAGCCACAAGTTCAAAAACGTAGACTATACATTCTGGAATAAGTGCTAGAAGATACTAAAGAGAAAGGAAAGGCGGAGACATAGAACCAGGATCCTATTGTGGAGTCCTTAGACTTCATATCCATAGATGTCAATCCAAAAATCTCATTACATGCCATCATTGGCTCACTTAATCCTTGAACTATGAAGGTAAAAGGGAAGGTGGGATCCCAATGGGCCATTATTTTAAACGACACTGGCAACACACAATTTTATGGACCCTGCTATAGCAAAAAGGGGCAGCTACCAATTAATCACGAGAAGAGGTCTGAGTCAGGGTAGCTAGTGTGGAGCAATTGTTAAGTGAAGGGAAAAGTGCGTGTACCAAATTTAATATTTAGGAGGTGAATTTTGTGGATGAGATGCATGTTCTAGTGTTGATTGGTTGTGACATGGTGCTGAGAATACAGTAGTTCAGGGCTAGGGCTCCATTCTTTGGAACTTTGCAAAACCCACCATGCACTTCACTTACCAGAATGAAGATGTTGAAATAAAGGGATTGGTAGCTGTACAGCTAATTGAGGAGGGCTCCTTAAATAAATTCTACAAGCTTGAGGCTAAGGGAGTGGTCTTACAATTGATTGAAGAACCCAGGTTGACTGGAGAAGAAGGGGCAGTGTCACCAATACAACAGATGCTGGGCACCTATAGTGATGTGTTTGAGGAACATAAATGGCTACCTCCTTATAGGTCCCATTTGATCAACTTACTGCCTTATTCTAAACCTATTTCAATGAGGCCCTATTGCTACCCCTACTTCCAAAATGATGAGATCGAGAAGATCAAGGAACTCTTAGCTTCAAGGGTCATTCAACCCAATCAAAGCTCTTATTCCTCACCTATACTTCTGGTCATAAAAGCATATGGGACATGGCACCTATATGTAGACTATCGAGTCCTCAATCAAGTCACAATTAAGAATAAGCTCTCTATCCCCATAGTGGAGGAACTCATGGATAAACTACACCGGTAAGTGGTCTTTCTAGATCTCAGGTCTGCTTACCACCATATTCGTGTCAAACCAAATGATGTCCACAAAACAACTTTTAGAACACGTGAGGGCCATTACAAGTCCTTAGTTATGCCCTTTAGGCTAACTAATGCTCCCTCAACATTTCAAACCCTTATGATTAAGGTGTTTAAGCCCTTTCTCAGAAAATTCATTTTGGTCCTTCTTTTTTTTTTTTTTTTTTTTTTTTTTTTTTTNTCAATGTTACAATGGTAACTCACTTCAGGGGTTGAGAAAATTTCTTAGCCTAACAGGCTACTACATGAGGTTTATAAAGGGGTATGTTGCATAGCAGCCATAGTTTTAAATTCCATTCCATTCCAGTGTAGTATTCGGTACACTATATCTTCTCGTTCCCTTTCACTGTAAATTCCGTCCCGTTCCAGTCAGTTTTGGCCATTCTGAGTGGAATTGGCATTCCAGGCCCTATTCTATTTCGGAATGTTTTTGTAATTTTCTTGTGCTTGGATGGCATTTTGGTAAATTTGAAATCTAGATGGTATTTAATTAATTCTAGAATATAAAATTTATTTATATAATTTTTTTTAACTTTAAATATGTTCCATCATTCTCTTTTTTTAAATATTATTCTTTTTAATAATTTATCTATTATTTTAAATGGCCATAAGTGAGGGCCTTTAATAAAATTAGAGTACTGTCCTCCTCGAATGAAAAAGAAACTCAAGTTTGTGATTTTCTCAATTCTTTCATATATATATATATACATGATACACACTTACATATATACATATATATATGCATTTATTCTATTACTTGTTAGTTTATATATACATATAAATATTTATATATAATATATAACTAATCCCAAAACGGTACACCGGAATGCACAGGTATCGAAATATTCTGTTCCAGTACTTAAGACGGAATGATCACCAGAATGGGATTTAAAACATTGATAACAACACCCCTAACCTACATGCTCAGAAGAATAACTTTGAATGGACAACAAAAGCAAAACTAGCTTTTGAGAAGTTAAAAAAGAGGCAATTACACAACCTCTAGTCTTGGCCCTACTAGATTTCACACAACCCTTCATCATAGAGTGTGGTGCCTCGGAATGAGCAGTGGGGGCAATGCTTATGGAGAGAGGTAAGCCAATTACCTTTTTTAGTCAAATGTTGAAGGGAAGATCACTGCAACTCTCCACTTATGAAAAAAAAACTGTTTACCCTAGTGTCAGAAGGTCACAAGTGGCACCCCTATCTACTGAGTCAGTCTTTTATAGTTAAAACTGATCAAGAGAGCTTGAAGTACTTACTGGACCAGAAGATTAGTACCCCCCATGTTGTAGAAGTTGGTAACCAAGTTATTGGGTTATGACTTTATAGTAGAGTACAAGAAGGGAAAGGAGAAGTGAGTGGCTGATGCTCTCTCCAGGAAGGCAGACCATGAAGAAGCAACCCTATGTCTAATTTCCTTCCCTTCCATAGATTGGATTAAGGAACTTAAGAATGCCTATGTTAATGACCTCCAAGTGCAAGAACTCATAACCAACTCAGCATGTAATACTTTACGACACCCCCCCCCCCCAAAAAAAAAACCCAACTATATCTCTTGGGATGGCCTTTTGTTTTACAAAAAGAGGTTGTATATCCCCCAAGATGAGGCCTTTAAGGCCAAACTGTTGGAACTAGTACATGGCAGCCCCCTAGGAGGACATGAAGGGTATGAAAAGACTATGCATAGAACAAAAAAAGGGCTTAAGGCAGATATTAAGAGGTTTATAAGAGAGTGTGACATGTGCTAGAGGGTGAAGGGTGAAAACAGTTTCCCAAGAGGATTATTGCTCCAACCCTTACTAATTTCCTCTCAACCATGGTCCCACATCACCATAGATTTCATAAGGGGCCTTTCTCTTTCATAGGGACACAACAACCTATGGGTAGTAATGGACCGCCTCACCAAATACAATCACTTTAGTTCCCTTGCCCACCCATTCACAACATAGCCTAACTGTTCCTTAAACATGTTTTCAAACTCCATGGCCTTCCCCTCTCCATAATCTCAGACCATGACCCCACATTTACTAACAATTTCTGGCAAGAGTTTTTTAAATTTCAAGGGGTACAAACAACCTTCACCACTGCCTACCACCCTCAATCCAATGGCCAATCAGATAGTAGCGGATTTTTTAGCAAAACACAGGGCGAGTGGTGGGACTTGGGATTTTTTTGGGGAGAATTATGGTTCAGGTAGATTGAAAGGGCTTATATGTACAGATAGGTTGGGGATTCCTTATGTTAGATATTAGTAGGGACGGTTTGAGTTTGGTGCTTCTTGTTACCACGGTATTCCTCCATCATAAATGATGATTTTTTTAATAAAATTGGGAGGGAATCACTCATGGACAGGTGACTTCCGTCTTTTTTTAAAAAATAAAATAATAAAATAATAATAAAGAAGCAGTCAACAAAAGTTTAGAAAATTATCTCGGGTGCTTTGCTAGAGATCAACCAAAAGACTAGTCAAAGTGGGTTATATTAGTAGAGTGGTGGTACAACACCAATTTCCGTGCCTCAACAAAGGTGCCCCCCCCACCTTGAGGCACTATATGGCTATGCACCTCCTCGCCTCCTCAATTACATCCCCAAGACATCAAAAGTAGAGTCAAATGAGGAAGGGCTCAAATCAAGAGATCAAATTTTGCAAGTGTTACAATGCAATCTCCACTAGGCACAAGATAGGATGAAAAAGTATGCAAATTTAAAGAGGAAAGAAAGATAGTTTGTCGTGGGGGACTAGGTTTACCAACGGTTGCAACCATACAAGCAAGTCTCGGTGGCACACAGGAAGGACTCAAAACTGGCATCAAGTGCTATGGGCCCTTCCAAGTGTTGTAGTGGATAGGAACGGTGGCCTACCTCCTAGATCTACCCCCTTGGCCAAGATCCACATCACTTTTCATGTCTCCCAGTTGAATAAGAAATTAAGAGCAAAGGCCGCACCTTTACCTTTCTTACTATCGGTAGATTCGAGTGGAGCACTCAAACTAGAGCTAGAGGAAACTATAGCCCGTCGCATGGTCAAAAGCCATATCAGACCTGTGGTAGAACTACTTATTCGATGGCAAGGACAATGTTTAGAAGATGCCACTTTGGAACCAAATACAAGCTTGAGAAACTCTTACCCTCACCTTGTGTGCAAGGTGTTCTGGTGGAGAGGGCATTATTACAAACCGAGCTATGAAGGAAGTAGAGCACGAGATAGGAGAATGAAGCTAAGAAGAGATGAAAGAGTAAGGACTGGTTTGGTTACACAAAACCAAACTATCTCATCTCATCTCATATAATCATTATAACTTTCTTAAACTCCCACATAAAATATAATAAATAATTCTACTTTTTTAAATCTTAAAATAAAATAATATTAAAAAATAATATTATAATAATATTTTATTCAACTTTCAATAAAACATCTCATCCGATCTGCATAACCAAACGATCCCTAAAGGAGTTGTCTAAGTAAAGAGATGGGTAAATGGCGTGAGTCAGGATAGGGTCTCAGCCTTGGATCATTTAACCAAGGAGCACCGGAAGGAAACACGTGGCTGGAATATTTCAATTACTTTTAGTTATATTTTTACTATTGTCATTTCTATTTCTACCATTTCCTTTTGAGTTGTAAAACGCCTATTGGCTGGGACCACTTTTGTTAAGGCATTTAATTAATTGTTGTTGTAAGGAAGCAACACTAGTGTTTTTTATGCAAAAGGTAATATAACAGTTATTTCCTTTCTTCTCCATCTTCTTCATCCTCTCGTAACTTCCAGAAACTCTCACCCTCTAAGTGAGAAATTACTACTACAATTTCCTTCGAGGTTAACAGTGTTAGAACCAATTTGCCCGGGTTTTTAGGACTCACTTAAAAAATTCTCAATGGTCCGCGTTTCCTCTAAAATCCTACCAATTTGCCAATTGTTACACGCAGGCACGTGACAATCTCCTTTGATGAAAAAAAAAAAGAAAAAAAAGAAAACATTCATCTCTTTATTTCCGTAGAAAATTATAGGAACAAACTTTTGTATAAATTTCAACAAATTGTTGAGATTTACGAGAGCAAGTTGAAGTTTCTTATCACAGGAAGAAATGGGGATGTTGATTTACAGTTATGCGATCATTATATACTGACTTCCGAGTATAGGAACCAAAAAGGGAACTCCTAGTAAAGAGGAAACTAAATGACCAGGAAAAGAAATAACTTTGATAATCCTCAACACCATCAAAGGATGTACATTCCAGTCAAATGTATGGATGCATGGACAAGATAAGGCTTCCAAATTTTTAAGCTTCAGGTATAGGTGCTAGTAATTCCTGGTAAAAATAGTCATGTAAGTATAACATCTCAACATCTGTAGATACAAACAATGAATGCAAAGAGTTATGAGATTACCTCAGAGAACCGCAAATGCCCATGGTGTGTGTTGGAAGTTTTAACACGTCTTTCCCAGTTGGAATCAAGAGAGGCTGTCTTGGAAGCTTGGTTTCTAGTAATAACGCACATGGCAAGCGAAGAGCTTGAAGGTAAATTCCTTGAGGAAAGGGTAGGCAGAGTGCGCTTTAGCCAAGACTCAGATGGAGATTTTGGTAAAGGTGGGCCAAGAGGAAGGCATGGATAACTGCCATGAGAACTTTCTTGTTCACCTGATCTCTTTGGCCGTTGGCTTTCTAAATTAATTTTCTCACCCACTTTTGAGCATGCAAATGTGACAGAATCCTGAGTATGGCCAGCAGAACTTACTCGAGTACAAGATTTCTTAGGCTGTTGGTTTTCTGAACTAATCTTCCAATTGTCAGCCACTTTTGAACTTGTCAGTGTAACATAATCCCGAGTAAGGCCATGAGGTCCTTCAGGATCAACTGATTTTTCTGGCTGCTGGCTGTGTAAATCAACTTCCTTAGTATCAACCACTTTCGGTCCAATCAATGTAGCAGAATCCAGAATAAGATCCTGAGACTGTTTGGAATCATTCATCAGTTCCATTTGCATATCAGGATTGTATCTGTCAGAACAAGACAGAAAAAAGGCATCAATAGAGTCTGAAATTTCAGGTTGCACTTTTACGTTTTCATGTCCAACACCAAAGTGCTTGAAATCTTGAGGTGAAGAATCTACGCAAGAACTTTTTTCCATTCCACTACTTTTTCCAATAATCCCAAAATCATCTCCATTATCAGATAAGCCCCGCATATTTGGAAAACTTGAATTTGAACTTCGAGATTTGACTATATGTACAGAGTCAACATAGACTGTTTTCTCTACTGGGCTTGTGGAACCTGATTCCCGTTTGGTACTCTCATTGACCAATAACTCTCGAAAATTGGTTTGGCCTTTTCTGTGCGGATCTGACCCATTCACCCTGGAATTCTTGGTTTTTTCAGAAAGACCAAGAAAACCTTTTTGTTCATGGCGAGATAGGAAAGATTCATTCTGGAAGTTCGACATGCCATTACCCTGAAAACGCTTGTTCAGAGGTGATTCATCCGGTTTCTTACAGTCACTTTTATGAGCGGTTTGATTGGATTCACTTTTCACTACAGTATTTTCATGCAACTCATCTGCTCGACATCCACCTAGCAATCTTTGCTCATGTGCACCATCCTCAGCATGCTATGGAAATTTAAAAAAAAAAAAAAAAAAAAAAAAAGTAGGTATCAATGTCAAACAATGAATTTACACATGACAATAACAAAGCAGAAACGAAACAAGTAGATAGGGATAACATAAATACCTCCTTTTCTGAGTCACTGCAAGAACCAGCATATGAAGGTTTTGCCTTCACCGTACGGACTGAAGAAATGGGTACCCCTCTCTGCATGCTCATCCCCGGTACAGGATTTAGAAGGCAAAAGGAACTTTTTAAGCAAAACCTAGGAAATAAGCCACAAACTCTAGCGGATGAAATTTCAGATCCATCATAATTATAAGCTTCATCTTCACTGTCTTCCACACCTATTTCATGGGATTGACGTGGCACAACATTTGGTTTATTCTCATTATGTGGAGCACATTTATCCCTAGCCATTGCTTTCTCTACCTGTCTCAGTTGTTCTTGTAGAACGGGTTGCTTCCAAGTAGCATGTTGAGGTGTTTCAGAAGCCATTGCCTTTGCTGCAGGCAAGAAGCGACCAATCATGAAATCCCGAGTTTGTGGATCCATCGTGAACGTTCCAGATGGTTTGACATCTTGACTATCCAAGCTGCTCAACCCACTAATGCTGCAGTTCATAAAAAATGATTCTGTCCTAGAAATTGTGTCAAGGGCATCCATATAGGCGTCATCACCTTGCTCTGAACCAAAACCATCCACCCCTATCATCTCTTTGGAGCTTTCATATTTGGTCACATTTTCATCCAAAGATGAAACACATTGAGACCTGGAAAGGACACTTTCTGTTTTGGACTGAGTAATAGTTGTAGGTTTAGCACCTTCAGCAAAATCCTGCTGTTTGACGATTGAAACCCTCCCAGGTGGAAGCTTTGGAGCAATATGAGGCCTTTCGAGACCAACAGTCAGTGCTTTCCTTTCATTCTTGGGTCTTCCTGGGGTTTTCTCCCAGACAAAAGGAACAGTTCCTGGGTTCCTCACTGGACCTGATTTTAGCTCTGACTTGTAAAAAGGAAGGGGAGGTACTTTAGGTGATGAATTATCAGTGGTCCTTCTGTTGTCAGATTGTGTGGATACTGCTGTTGATGTAACCCTCCTCACAGATAAAATTGGCTGATAAAAATCCAATTTCTTGTCTTCCATCAGATTCCCTAAAATTGTGTATTAGTTTCTGCAAATATTAGCATCAGATCAAACTGCAGCTATACTAAGCAAGACTTGGGGACAAGAGGCACATCATGGGAAGATATAATATTCACATAAGTACAAATCCCAGTTCTATCCGCCATCATATGAATAAATAAAAGATTAAAAGGAAAAGAAACCATAATGCAATCTACACTGCTCATGTTACACAGTAGCATAAAAAGGAACCTTATGAAACTCAGCTCAATTTTGTTGACACCAACAAGGGTGTAGGCTTGGTTGCAGAGGGGTTACTCTTATGTGGTTTGGTGGATGAGAGGTCACGTGTTCGAGTCTCCATGAGCCTCATGCCCACTATCTCTGCTCAGTGGCTGAGTACACTGCCCTCATGGAACTGGGGTCAAGTTATGTCTCAAGTCCCTCTCGAGGGAGCGTTTATAGCTCCACACCATCTAGGGGCTCAACAATGGGTTAGAGTGATACAATCCTTATGCCCAAAGAGAGGATACCAACCTCTAGTCTGCCCCCTCTACTCTTTGCTTGCCGATTTAAAAATAGTCGTTTTGTTAATAAAAGATTGTGAAAATCTTATCTGGGCATCAGTTAAGTTGAATAAACATCTGAAAAACTGTGGAGTATTGTTTGGAACCTTTCTATGAGCATCTAGCTTAAGTTCAAACTTCGAAGGAGTGATACAGCATTTGTGACTTCTTTTTGGAAGATGAATTGATGGTTTTTTTCATAACAGTTGAGGTGAGTAGATTTTCCCTTTCCACAACATACTTGAGTATCTTTTAAATGTATTTTGAGGATATATATATATTTATAGGTAAGTTACCCACATTCCCAGGGAAGTCTTGAATGCCAGACGTCATGCTCCACCCTATTCTTAAAGGGAGTGCGGTGAAGGATACCAATTTTTTCCAAAGGAATTTTCTTTTCCAGGCATTAAAAAGACATTAGAATTTGACAGATAACAATACGCAAGTAATTTAACTGTTTGCAGTGAGTTTTTTCATCTAGAAAAAACTAACAAATCAGAAACTGCTAACTCCATTCTCCATGTACATGGTGATTCTAACAAAGAAAAACCTATGGTACAACCGGGTATTGTATTTGTGACTAATGTTTTCTTTGAGCTCAAAATCAGAAGCTGAAGTGCTCTGGCCTTCAAGCCCTGTTTCACAACTATGATTAAGAAGAAAATGAGATTCAATTAAAATAAAACTGACTTTTATCATTTGGGACAAAATACACAGGAAGCTTAATACAACAACACCAATACACTCTTTAATCAGCGACCAAACGTATTAATAAGTGATACGAAAGAAATGGATCCTTCTATTTGGAGACAAAAGAAATGGATCCTTTTAAACAAGAAAAAGAAAAGGAATTGATCAAATGAGCAGCATTGTTGACTATCTACCAATGAAAAATCAAGGAAAAAAAAAACCAATTCAAAGAACAAATAAAATTTAAAATAAAGAAAAGGCTAAAGCAAATAAAATTCCAACATTATGTTGAAACTTTTGAATCCCATATCAATATTAATGGCAATAACTTCAGAATCCTCTACTCAACACCACCAATTTTTTCCCAAAATACAATCTCATAGAGAAAAGGGAAAAGGGAAAAGGGAAAAGAAAGAAGAAAGAAGATGAAGTAGACGAAGCGAAAAAAACAGATACTTTATTTGAAGCCAAAACAATCAAGAAATGTTTAAGAACACTTGAACATCAAACCCAAACTCCTCGTCACCAAGAAAATTAAACACGTAGCAAAGAAACTATATTCTTTGTTTGCATTTCGTTTTGTGAAACTTGATAAACAATCCTTCATACATAACCATCCAACACTAAGCAATTGAGCCACAGATACATTACTAGAAGAGAGAGATGTGCTTTAGAGAGAGGTAGAGAGAACCTGTAGGAAATCGCAGATCCCAGAAACCAGGTCGGTCAGGTTCTTGGGAAGTGCAAACTTTTTTACAAGTTCTTGGAAGGTGCAAATGAGAGCTCTAAAACTCTGATTGAGAGAGAGAGAGAGAGAGAGAGATTATTGCATTTCACACTCTGTAAATCCAAAAACAAAACTCCAAAAGGGAGAGAGATTATTCCATATCATACCCAGGAAATCCAAAGAAAACTCGAGAGAGAGAGAGAGAGAGAGAGAGAGAGAGAGGATAAACTAGTTTGTACGCATGTTTTTTANCAGAGAGAGAGAGATAGAGAGAGGATAAACTAGTTTGTACGCATGTTTTTTATTAACACGGTTGCAGAGGAGAACAGAGCTTTTTCGCTTAAGCTTATGATGCTATAATAAAGGAGACTTTTTTATTGTATGGAGGGAAACGATACGTTGCTTTTGTTTAATGCTTTGTAGCTTCTTTTCTTTCGGATCATGTGAGGAAAGCCTTTTTTATTAAAAGAGAACCCCAAAAAACAATGAGCCCACAAAGTCACGGTCATATATTATTGATAGGGAACCTGAATAGAATATTAGTATGAGAAGAGTTGAAGGCAACCCCATCCCATCTTTCTTCCCATTAAATTATTAACATATAAGATTATTTGATAATTCTCTCATTGATCATTATTCATCATCCCATATCTATGAAAAATATTTCTACATTTTATGAAAAATACTTTCACATTTTATGAAAAAATTATAATTATAGAATGTGTAAGTAAATAGTGACTGATGCATAATATTTCTCATTTGATAATCATATATTACTAATAATAATATTTTGCAATTTCTTATCAAATTTATGATCTAGCTTAGAATATAGATAAATATATAAAATAAATTTTATGATATTTATTGTGCAAATTAAATAATCTTTTTTCTATTGTAGGGTAGGATTGTACTTTTCTCAATTCTCAAGTATTTTTTTTCATTAGGGGTTTGATGAGGGTATTATTATGAACTTTTTTTTCATTCTAATTTATTATCTTAGGTAGAGTTGTTAGTGTGCTTCAAGACAATGATATGTGTCTACTTATATGATTTGTACGTTTAGATCTTAAATTAAACTCAACTCATCTCAACTTATCATTACAATTTTTTCGAATTCTAACATAAAATATAATAAACAATTCAACTTTTTCAAATCACAAAATAATAATAATATTAAAAAATAATATTTTAACAATATTTTATCATTTCAACTCAACTCAGTTTAACATTCAAACGCAGAGTTTTTCTTATCAATTGAAAAGAAAAATAATGATACTAGAAAACTAATCAACAATAATTACACCTCTCTAATAAAATATTTTATTTTTTAATTTAAATTAAATTCGATAGGTTTGAATTAAAAAATAAATAACACTTTTTTTATAAAAACACGTACAAAAGTTCTGAAGTAGTATCTCTATCTTATTTTCTAAAGAAAAAAAATGAGAGATCTAGAAAACACTAACCAAGAAGGGAACGGGAATAGATAAAACGACAATAGAATAAGATATTTCAGATAGTGACAAATTTGACAAGTGAACGGTCAAAATCACAGCTAAGAACAAATTATTAAAATTAAGAAATATAAAAATATTTCTGTGACTACCATCCAATAAAATCACCCATAAATTAATAATTTTGACGTCCCTTAAATTATCAAAAATTATAATGTATCCTTTTCTAAAGTACTAAAAACGAAAAGAGATTATCCAAATTCAAGTACAGTGGAGTATCCGAATTTACACTTCAAATACGGTGGATGAATAACCCTATAAAATGGTTTCGACGAAAAGAATAGATTGCCTTCCTATTAAGAGAAAGTGACATCATCAAATAGTTGATTAGCGTCCTTACCGATTGTACTTTTGTTTCGTTTTTTATTTTATTTTTTATCATTTGAATTTTGAAGTGTAATGATAGAGCAATCCACCACCACCTAATTCATTTAAAGGTAGTCATAAATACTCCAATCCCTTTTGAATAGCTGGCATGCAAGTGACACCAATTCATGCAGTGGCGGCATACCCACGTGTTTCCCATATTCGAGTCAATGGAAATCATGGCCTTCCCCAAAATTAATTCCCATGCATCCTCGT
>QEOT01004265.1:168864-187809 GCA_003123785.1 Pterocarya stenoptera
TTTTTTTTTTTTTTTTTTGTTAAACAATGCATGAATCCTCGTTGATGATAATTATCAACTACGCTTTATTTAGATTGTATTTTTATATTGAAATGATTTTAAATAATTTATAAATAATAATGAACTGTTATTTAATAAATTTGTTATTTTATTTTTTAAAAAAATTTTATTTATCATCTCCACACACCATACATCATACTTTTTTTTTTCTTATTAAATATGTGTGTATAGATAATGAGTAAAATAATATAATTAGTTTAAGAAGAATAAAATAATAAAAATAAATATAAATATAATATATAATATGTGAAAATGATAAGTAACAAATCTCTCTATTTAACTATTGATACAAAGGGTTGTGTGCAATGTTGTTTGGAGGAGAGATGCTTTTCTCAATTCCTAAAAATTTAAGGAAGAAATTGATGGTGGCCTTGAAATCACTGGGCTGGCTTGAGACGTACTAGGTTTGAGAAAAGCTCATCATAGCGATGGAGAATATGAGAAAAGCAACCGATATACCAATTGTTACCATAAAAAAAACCAATTCAAATAATCATATCTAAGTCATAACATGTGTAAATAGATTTGTTTGAGATGTACCATTATTGCTCCTTTATGAACCATCAAATTTTCTCAAACTTTTTTATAGCCGCCTGACGAGGCTGGTGTTGGATAGAAACACTACACTTTGCATATGCGGGGAAGGGAAGACCCCGCCCCTGCATTTGTGGGTAACACCCGTAACTGCAAATGGGTGTGTGTAGATAGTGTGGTTTGGAGAAAGGAAGATACTCCTTTCAAGCTCTTAGGAACAAAATGATCGCCTTGAGTTCAACGGGCCAATTCCACTTAATTTAGGGAATATCATGTGAAATTACTACTTGTTTCAAAAGTTTAAATTGATAGAAAAATGTAGATTTAATTATTTGTATTATATTCATAATAGAAAAGAGGATTCTTCCTGTGTAAAGAATTGGCATAATATCCCATTACAAACCCAATGTATCAAAATCAGTATACTAGCCCGCACTAAAAGAAAATAAATAGATCGGGAATGTTTGGTTACGAAAAGATTTTGAGAATGTTTGAGAAGTCTTTTGAGATGTATTATTTGTTGGATTTTAGAAAATGAGAGCGAAGAATATTAAATAAATTTTATTTGAAAATAAGTTTTGTATTGAAATTTGTAAAAATCGATAGGTAGAATTAAAAGGATATTTAAATATAATTTTTTAAGAGTAGTTTTGTTTTGCTATCTGTAAAAGTTGTTTTGATTTTTATATTTTGGATAATAATTAAATAAAAAATTGAAATAGTCTAATCTTTTAATTTATTTATTTTTATTTGAAGATGCTTAGTTTGAAAACTTCTAAATTTATTAAAAAGAATAATTATATTTAAAGACCTTTACATTATACCACATTCACGTGATATAATTTGATTTAGAAGATAAATTCTAAAACATTTATCTCGCTCTTATTGATGAAAGACTTTCATTAAAATCAAAAGCTACCAACACCAATGCTGCAAACAGCAGCAGCAGCAACTAGAAAAATAACAAACATTAAGAAGTAAACGTGTAACAAAGCACTCGCAGATAAGAATGAGCTCCTAGGGCTATCTAAACAAACATAACCAGATTGAATTTCAAAGCAGCATCCAAAATGACTCTGGATGCAAGCTATATTATTAATGTCTGGAACCTGGTATGGTACTGCCATAAATCTGTATGGTCCACATATTGGGCGGCATGCCTGGCTGGCAACTGTTATATTTGCTTCATTCCCCTGACGGCTCACATCAAATATACTTCTTAGTGGTGCAACAGGGACGTAATAATTCTCAGCTATCAATGTTTTCTGCCAGAGAAATAATTGGCTCCTTTGACATCAAAACTTCAACAATAGTCAATCAATCTCCTTCTAACGCCACCTTCTTTGATTCCAAGATTGATCATCACCCACAATTCTTGCACAACAGTCACTAGGGTTGTAAATGAATCACTTTGTACCAGAGTTGAGCAAAACAAATCCACTCCGGTTAGTAAATGACACGTTCTTGATTAAGCTTAACTTGATTCGGTTGTAGCTCATTTGTTCATGCTCAGTTTGACTCGTTAGCTCAATTCAATTAAAGTTCATTTATATATTATTGGATATATATTAGTATTCGTAGATATGTAGATAGATATGTATGTATATATAAATATAATAATATAAGCATAGCAATCTTTATAATTGAATATTTAACATGTAAGCCAGTCACTTATGCCTAGTAAATTATACTTATATATTGAAGATAGTCCACGGATATACATTAGTTACTTAAGTACTTAAGTGATTATATTGTAGTAGATATTTTATATAGTATTTATATTAGTTAGTAGATAGGACTTAGAAGTTTCATATATTACTCTCCAAGAACCACAAAAAAAATGTTAATATATACATATATATGTTGTTGTATAATATGAATACTACCATACACATACCATATCACAATTGCAAAACTAATATATAATTATTAACTAACTTATGTAGACACATAATAGATGGTTATTAGGGATAAATATCGTCTAACTATATATTGTAATGGATAGATTATATAAAATTCTTGTAGTCTATAGTCTATAGTTACATATTATTAATTTTCCCTTTTTTTTTTTTAATCTTTCATGTGATTTTTATTATTTTTATCCCATTTGTGATTATTTAGGTTGGAATTTAGAAAGGTGCAAGGCAACTTTTTTTATTTCCAAATTTTTATTCATTCATAAAATCTTTATTATCTTATATGTTAGTATAGGGTCTGTAACACCCCGCCTAAAAAGCTCTTTAGGCCTTTACCTTAGTAGTCTTAATCCTGGTTAATTAGGAGTTGAGCTATTCTAGAATAAGAGCAATTTTGAATACTTGAGTTAGCAAAGAGGGCCGTATACTTTAGGTGTAGAAGAATTATTAGAAGTGCAATATTAATTTTTGAGAAAAAATGAAATTTTTGGAGTTTGATTGGTTAGTAAAATTATTTTGAAGAATTTTTAGTACTTTATTAATTTTGAGGATAAGAAGCCGAGGCCCATAAGAGAATGACACATGGCATATTGGATGGTTGCCACATTAATAAGCTAAGCAATTTGGGTTAAATATTTGATAGAATTGGAGAAGGCCCAAAGAGTGGTTTACTAAGGGCACAAGCTTTTTGGGTATAAAGGCTTAAGAGAGGCAATGCCGCAATAAGACTTTAGGACCCTAATGCACTAAGGATGTGATGAGCTAAGGTTAAGATGTTAAAAGGCCTTAGGCCCAACTTGAGAGATATAAAATTTTAAGTCTTTCTTTGAGGACACTAGAAAATAGGCCCAATGAAAAGGACATAAGGTCATTGGGCCTAACTTAGTAAGAGTGAAGGTATTAGGCCCAACTTATTAAGCATGAAGGATTGAAGAAGCAAGCCCATTAGTAATCTTATTAAGGCCTTTAGAACCTTAGGACATTTACGAGTCAATCCTTAGAGTCCCTAAAACAAGCCTCAACATTGGCTCAAGTATGAGGAAGGCATAAGTCCTTTGAGCCAAGTTTGGTATAGATTTGACCCATAGCCTAATTAGGTCAAGGTGAGCCTTTTAAGCCCCATCTTTGTAGATCTTGAGGTCTCTTCTAATCCCTCAAAATTTGAAAACAAGACCCCCATTCACGCAAATCCAAAAGCCCATGAGCCATTGACCCACACTCATGGCCCTTTTAAGCCCACAAGGCCCGAAGGCTTATTTTGTTCTATTTCACTCTTCCAATTGAAAGCACAATACACCATGCCATGGATTTCCTTAAGCTCATGTCATACCCTAAGTATCCAAATTAAGTTTAAAAATTGGTTAAGACCATTAATCAACTTACCCAAGATTAGTGATCTTTAAGCCATGTTTTGAAGCTTAATTTTATTTCTTAATCTTTTTTAACCTTTTGATCTGAAATTTTCTTGTTTTATTACTCAATTATATCATTCTTAGATCATATTAGTACCCTAGATGAACCTACACATATGTCATTCGAGAAAATGACATATCAAACTCCAAAACTACACTAATCGACACACATGTGTGCCTTTTGTATGCATGGACTGTTTTGCCCTTAAATCCAATCTTTTTGTGACTTTTTCTCAAGTTCACTATGGTCCTTAAACACCTCATATGACCCCTTTAACACCAGACCAAGCCTTGGACGAAATTGGTTTAAAAAACCAAACCAAAAACCAAAATCGATTTCACCTAGGAAGCTAGTTGGATAGAAACCGAATTGGTTGGGTTTCAACCACCCATTTGCCCATGACCCCGCGCCACCTCCAACACCACCCAATCTCCAAGAGTTCCTCATGGTTATCATGAGAACTTGGCCCAGTTCTTCCACCCAAAGAAGGCACCCAAAACCGAATGGCTATTGTGCACCACTCCATTTCAGCAACCACCCTCCATTGCATTATCTTTTTTGAGCTGCACCTTTATGATCATATGGCAGCCAACCCTCCACCTTTTACCACCTGAAAAAGCCTTCAAGAAGTAACCTTACACCTGCACAAATCAACCATGATGATGAGTCAAAAAGATAAGTGAAGACAATGAACAAAACTGTCCAAAGAAAACCACTTTGAACTCGTTAGCCCCATGGTTGGTTTTGTTGGTTTTTCTTCTATTTTTTCTGCTCCACGACCAGACCAGCTTCTTTAGGCTCAATGTAGCACCTGACTTGATGAGGTCATGGTGATTTTAGGCCACTATTCCTCCTGCACAAGATGACACAAGCTGATAAAGGCAATCTAAAATTTCAGCACCTTATACCACCACCCAAACCACTCAGTTCCAAGGGTTTAGGCCAATGTCTCCTCCCCTTTGGCTGCCTATAAAAAACCCCTTCAGCCCCTAATTTCCTCCACACCTCAACTCCAGCTCCTCTTGAGCATTTGAGAGCCATCTCCCCTTTAGTTCTTAAGAAAAATCGAAAAATGTGTGTGAGCTTTAGTGTTCTTGAAGTTCTTGGTGTTCTTGTGTTGAGCTTGAGTGGGTCACGGAATTTGTGAGTTTTATTTTCCTAGATCTTAGTTTGCATGTCAACTCTGTGTTAGAATAAATCTTCGTTAAGTTTAGATAAGGTTACCATGCTTAATTCAACATCGGGTTCATTAAGGATGTGTTAAGTGTTTGAATTATTTTAAGTGTAAATTTAGCTATGGCATATCTTAGCATATTTTTATATGATTTATTAATGTCTTAGAATGATCATAGAAGGTTTGATTTTTTATTAGAAGCATGCCATGATAGGTTTTGATTCTATTTTGTTTTGATCATCAAAATATGCATGAGTTTTAAGTAAGTTGTGATTAAGGCATGAAGCTTGATTTGTTCCACATAGGCTTGATGATTAAGCATTTAGAAATCTTCTGATTGGGATAAGAATGAAAATACATGTTTTGGGTGAATTTGGAAAGCATGCCTTTGTGATTTACACTAGGAACATCAAGCTTGATTATTGAAGGATTAATGAAAATTAAGGTTTTTAGCCATGATTAAGTGTTGGGATAAACTTGCTCACATAATATTTAGCCTTTATCATGTCATTAAGGACTATAGTGATTGTTTATGATTAAGAAAATTATGCATGTATTCATAGGGTTCAATAGTTGAAAGTACACTTAGGCCTCAACTAAAGTGCATGCCACGGGTTGTGTATGTTTGAGCTAGTTCTACTTTGAATTTTATAATTCTAAGGGTATATATGGTTTTAGAATATGGAAAATATGAGGTTTATGAATGTTGATAAATTTTGGGGCCAAAATGCAAATAGCAAAAATTTAGGGTATTAGTGGAATTTTGCTAAGTTTAGGGGCAATTTTGTAAATACTAAATTTTTGAACCATTTGATTATGAACATCTTCCTTAGAGGTTCAAATCCTAACTTAGTATAACTTTGATTACAGACGTTTCGATTCTCTAAACTCGGAAAGTTTGTAGTTAGCTTCTAGCTTACTCTTAGATAATTTATTTATGATTCTTGTGTAAACACCACATTCATATTAAATGTCATTTTAAGCATGAAGCATCTTATGATACATCATTGAGCATTTGATTACTTGTTTACATGACATGTGAAATTCTCACCATTTTTAGCATATTGCATATAAATGTCATTTTCACATGAAAGCTTGTTACATATACACATGTCATAAAATACATTTTTCAAGCATAGCATGAAAATGAATTTTGTCACGATCTCAAAGGCTAAGATGAGGAATTATCCTAGTAGAACTCCTCCGTTCACTCTGAAGTGAGTAAAAATGGAGTGGCAACCCCTAGGTTGACGAAGAACAATCAACGGGTTTCGAATGGGTTCTTTTTAAAGAACGCCGAAGTGAAGTCAAATGTTATGACACCTAATGTTGGTGGATGTATATGTTATGATGTTATGTTATATTGCCAATGCATTGGAAACAATGTCTGCAGACAAAGATATAGTGTCAAGATGAGTTATGCTACGGTCACCGACAAGTGCTCAAGGTGCCTATAGGGAACCGTGTTGCTACCATACGTATGTTAATGATGGCTTTAATAATGATGAAATGTTATGATTTTTTAAAGCAATGAGGTATGAAATGTTCTCTTTCGAAATTTCACGTTTTTTAAATGAAAAAGTGAAAATGTTCTCTAAAGGAGAAAGTGCATTAAAGTTTTTCTGAAAATGCTGAGGAACCTAGATGGGAGACAGATACGATTTTTTTTTTGTCTGCATATCATTGCATGCATCTCATGTTTATCATTAATCATGCATATCTTATCTCTGTGCAAGTTGATTGTTTAACTTACTGAAATTTCAAGTAAATCTTACCCTTGTGGACCCACTATCATTCCCTCCGGAATTATAGAAGTTGTGTTAGAACCAGTAAAGGAAGAACAGGAAGGACCACTGGATATAAATGGTTGAAGAGGAGCCGGACCATGAGCGAAGATTAGATATAATTTTGATGCTCATAAGCATTGTCTCCTCATACTTCAAAGTGTATGAAATAGTTGATCCAACTATGGAACTTGGATTAAGTATTTTGTATTAAAGAAATTCTATCCTTAAGTTTGAACTTATGATAGTTATTAATGCTATTGGGATGTTTTAGTTCATTCTGGCATGAGTTATAACTAATCACCCTTATTCTGCTGCGATTATTGTATACTGCTAGTTGTATAGTAGGATGCATTACATATTAATTGTCATGAACCGGAGGGGTATGTAACCTTGTATTGCATGTCCCGATACTTCAAGTCTCCATTACATCCCAAGCAGGGGTTTGGAGGCGTCACAGGGTCTATATATTAGTAGTAAAAAGTTCATGAAATTTAATCATTTTTTTTTTAAATTTTGTATTTCAAATTATTTAATCTCATTCGAAAATAAATAAATAAATTATTTTATAAGAATATGAATAAAAGTCGAGAAATAACATAACTCGGCTCGATCTCATAAAAGAGAACTACCAATCGATAACTTGACTCAACCCGAGCCCATGTTTTGACTGGCTCGAGATTGACTTAGCTCATTGAGCTCAAGCTTGAGTAATTTACATCAACCTCGTCCCAACCCTAAAAGATCGGCCCAACTCGGTTCATTTATAGTCCTAAAAATCTAACTTCAATGCCATCCACTTTATACACTTCCTCCTCTCTCCTACTCATAGCATTATCACTTCCCCTCATTCATTATGCAAAGCAACATCTAGTTCTGCCAAATGAGATGAATGGAAAACAGCACCATTATAGTTAACTCAAGCTTTCCCATAGAGGGGGCTTCCAACTCAATATGTTCTCCCTTCTTATTATAGCTCGATTCCTTTTAGCTTGAGGGAGACTCTCTACACAAGCAAGACAATTATCTACCACCTCATTTGGATCAAAATCTTGAGACTGGTGCATCCTAAGATTCCTACATCTATACACTCCCAAGAGATGGTAAGGAAGCGAGCTAGAAATTCCATATCTTTATGATTTATCAATTCGTTAACTAGAGCATGACTACAATATTCAATTTCCTCTTTACATTGATCGCAAAACTCATATGGGATAATCCCTCTATATATTGGGCTGCAATTGAGCCAAGCCGAATCGGTCTTTGGATTGCTAAACTCAACTCGACTCAAAAAACTCGAGCATGAGATTTTTATCTAATCTTTGTTTGCGCTTGGCTCAATGAGATCTCCCGACTTGAGCTTGAGCTCGACCCAAAAAAGAGCTCGAGTCGAGCTGAGCTAGCTCGAGTTGTTTATTTTTTTTAATAAAGGTTAATGATTAAGAAATTAGATAAATAAAAAAATATAAATATAAATTTAATGAGATTTTTACAACTAACAAGTAGAACCTCTATTGAATTAAAAAATTGTAAAAATTTATAAATAATTAATATGTAACTAGTTGATGTCTATCCATAATAACAATATATTATATGACTTCATGAATTACTAATAAATATACATAATATGATAGTATGCATTTCTTATATGGTTCCCACGTATTAGTATATAATTATGAAGTATATTCAATATATAAGCACAAATGACTAGGCATAAGTAATTAGGTTGCATACTATATATTTAATTATAAAAGATGCTATGCTTATATTATTAACTAATATATATATATATATACAATATAAAGAGTTGTATGCATATATTTATCAATGTATGAGTTAGCTTTAATTGATTCAAGCTAACATGTCAACTCGGGCATAAACGAGCGGGCTTTAATAAGCCTTAGCCGAGTTGAGTTTAGTCAAGTATTATGATGCTCCCAACCTCCGCTTGAGATTTAAAGGAAATTGAAGCGTCGGGACATGCAATGCAATGTTACATACCCATATTCATGACATATAATATATAATGCACCTAGTATGCATCTAGTAGTATGGAATAATTGTAGCGAAAAATTTTTTCAATTATAAATTGCACCAAAATAAACTAAAATCTCAAAATACTTTTTATAACATTAAACATATGTGATGGTTCATTATCCATCAAAAGGCATAATCCTTAAACAAACAAAAAAAAATATTATACTAGAGTAGCAACTCCTTAGTTACAAACATCTACACAGTCTCCAGTCTTCAATTTTTGTAAATTGCAATTTGACCCCTATCCTTTGGAAATTACATTTTGACCCCAAAAATTACCAAGATTCACAAATTACATATGATTCTATTCTAAAACTATTTCTAGCCTTAAAATATTATTATTACAAAACCAATTCAAGACAACTCCAAAAATCTGAAATTTGTAACTTGAACACTTTACTACACGAGAATTAAGCCTAACCCATGTTTAAAAACTTTACACCAAATATCCTATGATCAAAACTCTAAAACATATCTTCCTGAACATGTTTACTTGCTAATCTCACTTCAAAATGTTCAGATTTGAATAAAACTACAATTAGAACAAACTTTATCAATGTGTCTCAAAACCATGACTCATCATAGCATTCTTTGTTCCCCTTGTGCATTACAACTTAGCACTACAAAGTAAGCTAAAATTCTCGGTATAATCATGTCCAAAAATTAATCTAACAAGTGTTAAAACTAAACATTTACATAAAACTAAAATATACATTTAAAGGGAACAATATGCTATAAAAACTAGTCTTGGCCGAGACATGAGTACAGCACCATCTTGCATACTAACTTCTATCCTTATGATCCTCAAATATAAACTCATAACCTTGCAATATACTCTTATTACAAGATCAAACAGAATTTATTTCCATCATTCAAGTCATAAAAGTTTAACAAATTCAAACTCAATTAGTCATCACTTGCATCAAAGGTGCTAACCGATATTCTTTTTACTAACTTTTTGATTCATATAACTTCTTTTATGATAAAACTTAAGTCATGATCATAAATCTCAGCACCACAAACAAGTTATTAACTTCTCAAAGCGGAACTCACTATCCAAATCCTATAGCTAATCGGCAACTACATATGAAACCTTCAAATCCATAGCAACTCATAATTGCCATGCTAGCCGAAAATTTTCCTTGCCCAACTTCACAAAAGATTAACCATTTTACTTAAAGGAAATAATTCTTACACATATGCTAACATGTTATTAGCTTGAGTGCCAAAAATAGAAGATAAAGGGATGCGTAAAAAGGCTTACCAAAATTAGTAGTTGGGGAAAAACTCTCTCTCTCTCTCTCTCTCTCTCTCTCTCTCTAAGTTTCTACTTTTTGAAAAGCTTGAAGTGTGTACCTTGTGTAAGTGAGGAAGACCGAAAGAAGAGTGAAGTGTGGATGTGGGAAAACAAAAGGGACTAGAGATTATGTTACAATTTTGACTTCCTCAATAATGCCAAGATCAGAATTCTAATGCCAAGATATGTCAAGAACTTGTTGTACACTTATAAACAGAATGCCGTAAAATAAAGAACACCAAAGAATTATGTGGTTCGATCATAATGATCTACATCCACGGCAGGAACTATCTAGAGCTTTTACTAATGATCAAACACAGCTTTTTAGAGAATACAAGATCACACCTCACAGCCTCTCTTTACAAAACTCTCATAAAAGCTCTCTCTCTCGATCTCTCTTTTCTCTCCTATGTATTTTTCATCTGTTATATGTTCTCCCTTTACAACCAACTCATATTTATATACATATGTGTAAGTGCACATCAGAACAGAAGCCTTTCTTGATCAATCTGGTATACTTGTCATCCTAATATTGGCTGCAAGGTCCCCTTCTCATTTTACAGGTGTCTTATTTCAAATGGTTGACACCACTTTATAACATTTCTCCACCTTGGCAAGCATTTAACCTTCCAAGGTGCCTCCTTCCTCTTAGATAGTTCTTGCATGTTCCTCCTTATGAGGGGTTGTTTAACAGTCCCCCATTTTGATCAAGTCCAGATAGTATCTGAACTTGACTGTTGGCAATGATTTTGTCAACATATCTGAAGGGTTTTCTTCAATTGGGATCTTCTCTACACCAATTTCCCCTCTTGCTAGGGGTGGAACCACGTTGGTAGTTGGGGGGGGAGGCAATTTTTCAAAAATATGTTTTAGTATATGGTTTTTTCAAAGATATCTTAATATAAAGATAATTTGCCCCCCAAACATTTTCAAAAATCTCATTTAGTACTTAATTGTCTAGGTTTCTTTTAGTTTTTTAATAATTTTTTCATAATTACACCCATTTTTTTGTCATTAATAAAATCTCACATTCTCATTTTTTTTTTTACATCTCATAAGAGGTAATAAAATATCTTGATTTCTTTTTATAAGCTATTTGGTAAATTTACAACCTCATATTTCCTATTTATTTACACTTTTCTATATTATAGAGACTTTACAATATTTAATCTTAGATTCAACAAAAAAGTTTATATTTGTTTACTTAATTTTCATCATTTGCTTCAAAAATCTTATATGGCTATTTCTATCTTAATTTTTATCTTTCACTTGAGTCCGATGGAACTCAAGTGAGAGATTTAGATGGGTGGCTTTAATAATTTAGTTTGTCCCTAGATAACAATCTTATATGGTTAATGTTAAATATCGGTGACACACTTTCTTATCTTAAATGTCGGTTACTGTTCATCCATACATATGACACACTTTGATAATCGCCTCCCCAATCACCAAATTCTAGTTCCGCCCCTGCCTCCTGCTATGATGTCCCTCACAAAGTGCAGTCTGATGTCTATATGCTTTGATCTCTCATGGTATACCTGATTTTTTGGCAAGATGGATAATCTTTTATTATCACAGTGAATTGAGATATTTCCTTCAAACATACCTAACTCATTTGATATACCTTTCAACCATATAGCCTCTTTTATGGCCTTAGTCATGGCAATGTATTCAGCCTAAGTTGTTGACAAAGCAATCACTGGCTGTAGGTTTGCCTTCCAACTGATGGCTCCTCCATATGCTGTAAACACAAAACCAGTCAAGGACTTTCTTGTGTCAACTTTTCCAACATAGTCTGAGTCCACAAATCCTCTTGATTCACTTCCCTTTTTCACACTTTCACCAAATTCTAGTCCCAACTTTGAGTGCCAGAAAGATACTGAAATATCCATTTGATAGCATGCCAGTGAGGTTTCCCTGGGTTGCCTATAAATCTACTGACTAAGTTGATAGCATAGGCCAAATCTGGTCTAGTGCACACCATGGCATACATGAAACTTCCCACCATGCTAGCATAGGGTATTTTCTTCATGAATTCCTTTTCTTCGTCTATTTTTGGTGCTTGAGTGACTCAAAGTTTTGAATGTTGCCCTATAGGGACTTACTAACTTTATGATCCATGCCAAACCTTTTGAGAATTTTAAAAATATATGAACTTTGAGATAGATAAAGCAGCCTTTTCTCCATGTCCCTTACTATTTCCATTCCCAATATTCTCTAGGTTGGCCCAAGTTCCTTCATTTCAAACTCTGACTTTAGTATGCTTTTGACTTGTTCAATTAGATTTCTATTTTTTGCAAGCAATGAGCATGTCATCTACATATAATAGTAGATATATTAGATTTCCCTTCTCTTGCTTGTAATACACACAACTATTATAACAACTTCTCTTAAAGCCATTTTCAATTATGTGAGTGTCAAATCTTTTATACCATTATCTAGGGGACTGTTTAAGTCCATACAATGATTTTTTAAGTAGACACACTTGATTTCTGTTAGCTTCTGTTGTAAAACCTTCTAAAGGTTGCATGTATATAACTCCATCGAGTTCCCCATGTAAGAAGGTTGTCTTTACATCTAATTGTTCCAACTGCATGTCTTGATAGGAAGTGAAAGATAAAAGTAGTCTTATTGAGCTATGTTTCACCACTATAGAAAATATTTCATTATAGTCTATTCCTTCTCTCTGTGTAAAACCCTTAACTACTAGTCTTGCCTTGTACCTTGGACCATCAACCCCTGGTATGCCTTCTTTTCTCTTATAGATCCATTTGGAACCAATTAGTTTCACTTTCTTTGGTTTAGACACCAGTTCCCAAGTTCTACTTTTGTTAAGTGATTCCATTTCCTCATGCATAGCAAGTATCCACTTTTTCGCTTCTTTACTTGCCATAGCTTCCTTGTAGGACCTTGGTTCCATGTCTATAACTTCTTCTGCAACGGTTAGTGCAAATGCAGTTAACTCTGCATACCCATATCTCTGAGGTGGCTTGATAATTCTCTTCTATCTATGTCTTACCAGATTGTAAGAATTACCTCCACATTGGTCCTTTACCTCTGGGCTTGTTTCCTCAAATTTTCCAACTTGATCATCAGTGTGGATTTGTGATTGCTCCACCTCAAGTTGCATGTTATCAAAGATAGGATTCTAAGTGATTTCCTTTTTGCTTTCCTGTGCTCGAGCCATTTTGAGTTCATTGAAGAAAACATCCTTGTTGATTATGCATTTTTGTTTCCCAGGTTCTTTAATCCACAGTTTGTACCCTTTTACTCCATCAGGAGACCCCACAAAGATACACTTAATTGCTCAAGGTTCTAGCTTGTCAGTTTTTGTATGTGCATATGCCACACATCCAAAAACTCTTAAGTGATCATACTTTGGAGGTTTTCCAAACCACATCTCCTGTGGAGTTTTGAAACCTATGCTGAGGAAGGGCTTCTGTTTATAAGAGAAACTACTGTAGCAGCAGCCTCAGTCCAAAAAGATTTTGATAGACTTGAGGATGACAACATGCACCTTACCCTTTCCAAAATGGTCATGTTCATTCTCTCAGCAAAACCATTTTGTTGAGAGGTCTCTCTTACAGTTTTGTGTCTGGCAATACCCTCCCTTTGGCATAAAGTATTGAACTCATTAGATAGGTATTCTAGCCCATTGTCCGTTCTGAGCTTTTGACCTTTCTTCCAACCTGATTTTCTACCAATGTTTTTCATTCCTTGAACTTAACAAAAGTCACTTTTGTTTTTTAGGATGTAGAGCCATACCTTTCTCGAGTAGTCATCTATGATGGAAAAGAAGTACCTTCCTCCCCCATGTGAATTAACCTTGGCCCCCACAAGTCTGAGTGAATATAGTCCAATACTTGCTTAGTCTNAACAAAAGTCACTTTTGTTTTTTAGGATGTAGAGCCATACCTTTCTCGAGTAGTCATCTATGATGGAAAAGAAGTACCTTCCTCCCCCATGTGAATTAACCTTGGCCCCCACAAGTCTGAGTGAATATAGTCCAATACTTGCTTAGTCTGTTGAGTTACAATTTTAAAACTGACTCTAGTTGACTTCCCAAGTATACAATCCTCACAAAATGGCAGTTCTCCAAGTTTATTTTCACCCAGCAACCCTTATTTCTCAAGTTCTTGGAGGCCTCTTTGATTGACATGCCCCAGTCTCCTGTGCCATAACACAGCCTTATCTTCCATTCTGATTTGAGCAAATGATGCTTCACCAGTGACTGTTTTTCCTACCAGTGCATAGAGGCCATTTTTTTATAACTCCTTTCATTGCTGTTCTCGAGCCCTTTGCAACTTTTAATACCCCAGATTTTGACTTGATGGTGCAGCCAGATTGGTCAAGCATTCCAAGAGAAATTAAATTTCTCTTCAGATCTGGTATGTACCTTACCTCTTTAAGCAATCTTTCCATACAATCATGTAATTTTAATCTAACTAAACCAATTCCAAGAATTCTGCAGCACTTATTATTTCCAAGGATTACATGTCCTCCATCAACTTCTGTGAAGGTTTCAAACCACAATTTAGATGGACACGTGTGAAATGAGCATCCTGCATCTAGGATCCACTCATTTCTTGAATCCACATCTGAGACATTTAACACTTCTGCACTGTCATACCCATCTAAGACAACAGATGCCTTGCCTTCCGCCTTAGGTTTGTTTCCCCCATTTGGTTTCCTCTATGAACAATACCTCTTGAAGTGTCCTTCTTTATGGCATACAAAACACTTCAATCGTTTTCCTTTAGATCTTTATCTTACTTTATTCTTTCCGTTGTGATTCTATTTTTTTGCTCTACCCCTTACTGTTAGACCTTCCCCAGTTTCTGTTTTTCCTTCTGCTTTGTTTTGCAATTCTCTTGAATGCAAAATAGATTGTACTTCATCCAAGGTTAGGCTTTCTCTACTATACATCATGGTTTCTTTAAGATTTGTATATGAAGTATCTAAAGAACTTAGTAGCAGTATAGCTTGGTCCTCATCTTCAATATTTATGTCTATGTTTGCAAGATCTAAGATGATTTTGTTGAATTCATTAAGATGCTCTTCCATAGACATACCTGGAGTCATCTTGAACATGTAGAGTCTGGTCTTTTTGTGTAGTCGATTTGCCAAGGACTTGGTCATATACAAATTCTCCAGTTTCAACGATATTCCAACAGTTGTTTCCTCCTTAGCAACTTCTCTCAAAATCTTATCACCAAGAGACAGAATTATGGTGCTGTGAGTCTTCTGCAAGATCTCAATTTTCTCCTTATTTGGTAAAGAACTCATGCTCTTTTCACAAAGAAGTGCATCCTGCAAACCATGTTGAACCAGAAGGGTTCGCATCTTGATCCTCCATAACCCAAAGTCATTCTTTCCAATAAACTTCTCAACATCAAACTTGGTTGTGCCCATCGAGAACCTGGCTTTTGATGCCACTTGTTACAATTATGACTTCCTCAATAATGCCAAGATTAGAATTCTAATGCCAAGATATGTCAAGAACTTGATGTACACTTATAAACAGAATGTAGTAAAATAAAGAATGCCAAAGAATTATGTGGTTCGATCATAATGATCTACATCCACGGCAGGAATTATCTAGAGCTTTTACTAATGATCAAACATAGCTTTTTAGAGAATACATGATCACACCTCTCAGCCTCTCTTTACAAAACTCTCAGAAAAGCTCTCTCTCTCGATCTCTCTTTTCTCTCCTGTGTATTTTTCATCTGTTATATGTTCTCCCTTTACAACAAACTCATATTTATATACATATGTGTAAGTGCACATCAGAACAGAAGCCTTTCTTGATTAGTCTGGTATACTTGTCATCCTGATATTGGCTAGAAGGTCCCCTTCTCATTTTACAGGTGTCTTATTTCAAATGGTTGACACCACTTTATAGCAGATGAGGGACTGATGGTTCGATACAGCGCACGGCATGGGGCTGATGGCCTGTTGCTTGTGAAGTTGAACTTGTGCCTAATAAAAATAATGAAGCAAACTGAGATGTAGAGTAAGGAGAGGATTGAATGAGTGGGAATTTGAGTTGTTGGCAAGAAAATTTCGGTACATGGGCAGGGCATGGGGCTATGCAGAGCATGCCAAGCATGGTTTTGGGTAAGTTGCTTGCAAAGATAGACTTGTGTGTGTGTGGGAGAAAACAAGTAATATAGTCACACAAGAGATTACGTAACTTAATAAAATAAATATTTGTTTAATAAAAAGAATTATTGAATAAAACATGTCTTTAATAATACTCCAATAACTAAATAAAATGCTTGCCATAAATATAAACTAATCTTGGAAGTCTGGAACTAAACCAAACTGCTTCATCTAAGCCTGACTCGCTTGCTCGTAATCATTATTATCCTCACTTGGGTGGTTAAAAATATGAAATAAAATTAAAATAATTTGAAAACTCAATTAAGAAGCCTATCACATGTAAACATAATAAACATAAGAGTTTCATAAAAATTTCATGTGTAAGAAAATTAAAAATCATGGCTGTTCACATTGATGCTTATGACATGCATGGCTTGTCTTAAATTATCTAACTTATCTGAGTATCTTAGTGGACAATACACTTAACCGTATGTGCAAGGTTGTGTATTGGTCCCATATTGCATGGCCACAAAGGGAGCTATTGGTAGTATTCTGGCATACTATGGTAGACCATGCTTGAGTCTGTGGCTTGCACATCCACTCATCAATCGCATTGGTACCATGCATCTGAATGTCTATCTTATTAAATTGTTCTAGTCTTATCGTATACTTAATCTTGAAAGTTTACGTGCCTTATGCAACGTGAGATGCATGACATACATAATATGTACATAATTATAAATGTTGAATTAAACATGATGTGAAATTAACATAATAATCTACTATGATGAATGATATGTTTGCATAAATCATAACATGCGTGATATATAAAAAGTGGCTATCAAAGAAATGACTTTAACTAAACTAACTAACGTGTGCTAATTCTAATTTATGATCAAGCTACTTATCTCTTAGTGCTAATTCTAAAATCTTGTCTCGTAGTTCGTTATCTAAACAAAATACCATACGTTACTAAATTTACTTAGAAAGATATGGCATAATACCCTACTTAATTAATTTCATACCATGGAGAATAATTTAATAAATATTTTGTTTAATACGAAAGTCAATAAATACTAATATCATATAATAATTTAAATACTAATTTAATAGATAAGTTTATCAAAATCTATTAAGGTACATAGCAAAAATTCGTTTCATAAAATAGGCTTGCATTGGATTTAAAGTGTTTCAAACAAATATTAAACACTTACTATTTATTGCTGAAATCAAATTGTAAAAATTAATATTTAATTATACAATTTGAATCCTTAAATATTTTTTGTAGGAAAAAATAAAGTTGTTGGGCTAATATATTTATCCAAATAAAAACTAAGCCTAACTTAAAATATCAAGCCTAACCTACAACAATATTAATATCTACTGAACATAAACCCAATAAAACATAAGCACAACGTAAAAATAAGCCCAACATAAAAATACAAATTCAAAATTAAGGGTGTTAAAAAAAATTGGTATACCAATTTAACCGAACTGAACCGATGTGTTTGGTCTGGTCCGTAACTGATTCTTAAGAATCAAAACCGGTTCTAAACCAGTCTGGTACTAGTTTTCATATTTTGAAAACCAGTTTGAACCAAACTGGATAGGTATATATATTTTGTAATTTTTATATATTATATATAAAATATTATTTATATAATTATTTATATTATATGCTAAATTACTAATTAATCTAGCATAAAATTTTAATCTTATTATTAACATAAAATTAATATAATATATATAATATAAATAATATTAAAATTTTTAATATTACATTTGATTTATAATATAATATAAATTAATCTTATGTTTTTAATATAACACTTAAATTTTGATATTAACATATAAAGTTTAATTTTATAACTTTTTAGCTAAAAATTATAAAATGAAGAATATGGATCAATCACTTACTAAAGTTTGGTTGGAGTATAATTTTATTATCCGTTAAACCAGAAAGACTAGACCGGACCAAAACTAGATAGACTGGAAGTTTAGGTTTCGGTGGTTAATTGCTCTTATATCAATTTTTAAATTTCTAAAACCAGTGGATACCGGTTCGGTTATGCAAAATGTCTAAAACCGGATCGATTACACGCATATTCAAAACACATTGTGCTTGGCTTATAACTAAGGGGCGTAAAAGTAATGAGAATTAAAAGTTCTATGTTTGGGTCATAGCTTACGGAAGATAATTTCATCTTTGCAAAACAAGCAAGTATTCACTGAGGGTAACAGAGGGGCTACGTGACAGAGTCTTACAAAGAGATGGGTAGAGGGCGATGGAGCCCAGGTGGTTGAGTTAAGGACTACAACAGCTGGCTAAACGACTTCCTCCATGGTATGGTGGTGAAGCACTATGGTGAGAGAGCTTGGTACCGTTAGATCGTGAGAGGGACAGAGATGAAGAGGAGAGATCAGGAGTGGGCATACTAGAACAATGCAACAGTGAAGAGGAATGGTCAAACAACTATTTCTGTGGCTGTCAGAGGATGGTAGAACACAAAATGAAAGAGAGACAGACAGACAGAGACAGAGAGAGATGCCCACAGTGTTGCATGTTTGGGCGTGCATGGCATGAACTCGAAAGATGGGTGGCCTTCCTCACGGTGGGTCGTGGCT